>QNTS01005777.1:4734-29522 GCA_003317085.1 Hucho hucho
CTGTATATTATAGCTGACCCTGTTCAGTATAGATGACCCTGTATAGTATACATGACCCTGTATAGTATGGCTGACCCTGTATAGTATACATGACCCTGTATAGTATCGGTGACCCTGTATAGTATACATGACCCTGTATAGTATACATGACCCTGCTCATTCTTGATTAATTTATAATTTTAGACGAATCTGACGGAGTTTACCAAATTCCTTTTAGGAATCACAGTTTTGAGATAAATATTATTTAAAAGTCACAGAGGGCTATTGCAAGAAACGACATAAGATACTTTTTCAGTTAATAACCATTATTGGCAGTTTTTAGGACTTTTGGGAGAGTTTGAAATTGGGGGGACAAGGGCATTTTCAGGAATAGAGCCCGACGTCCGGAGGGACCCCAACCCTCCCCAGAGGACTTGTTACACCAGTGAAGGTCATCAAAAGTTTTGCTATCGCTGTTACACAATATACTCACAGCTATATACTGTCTATACACTATACATTCAGAGTCTGCTGTTGAACATTACCCTGGACCAGAGTTGGTGACCATTGATGTAGAGCTAGATTTGTTCAGCAGTCATTCTGTATCTGCAGTGGTGTATAGTACTGTATACAGGACCAGAGTTAAGGATAATCCATGTGGCGGTTTGGCACAGCCTTTTACTTGACTTTGTGGTGAATAAAATAAATAATATGCACAACTTGGTGTGAAAATGTCGAGCTCCAGCAAACCCAAAACCAATGTTCAACAAACATCCGTCAAACTGGAGTAACTCCTGGTCAGCATCAACAGGACACACACACACACACACACAGGGTTGGGTAGGTTACTTTCTAAGTGTAATTCGTTACAGTTACTAGTTACCTGTCCAAAATTGTTATCAGTAACGTAACTTTTGGATTACCCAAACTCAGTAACGTAATATGATTACTTTTGGATTACTTTCCCCTGAAGAGGTATTAGAAGAAGACGAAAACAACCCATCAAATGCATTTGGTGTGTCTTCATAGTGGTCTCTGACTTGTGGTCAGGTGGAACAAAGTTAAACTTGCGCCTTTTTTCAATGCTGAATTGAGAAAACAAACAGTAGTAAGTAGTTGAATTTAAAAGTAATCCAAGAAGTAATCATAAATTTTTTCAAAAGTATCTGTAATCTGATTACAATATTTTTGCTGGTAAAATAACTGAATACAGATTTTTTTTTTAAATGTAATCAGATTACACGTAATCAGTTACTACTCCCCAACCCTGCATATACACGGCCGATGTGACAGATTTATTTTAGTTTCAATATAAATAATGTCCAGATTAGGAATGAGAGAACAAGAATCTTCAGGATGTATATGCTGTCACTCCTTCTTAGAGCCAGGTTGTCTCAGTGTGTGTTTATGTATGTGTGTGTTTATCTTTGTGTGTTTGTGTGCGTGTGTGTTTATCTGTGTGTGTATATGTGTGTGTGTGTGTTAGCTGGACAGGATACAGTGACTGTGAAACCGAAGCAGGCCCAGCCCACTCCCACAGTGGAAAGAATGATGGTTATTCTGTAAATGAAACTATTGACCAGGACAGTTGCTTCTTGAGGTAAAGTGTTGGTAATGTATCTGTATGTATTCTTGTGTACATGTGAAAGATATTTTGTCGTAAGGCAACGACTAGCTTGCATACTTCTCCTCGCGCCTCCATGTTTGCAACAACACTTTGTACCTAGGAAGCAGGAAGAAGGCCCAATGCAGTCAAAAATGTCATTTTCCTGTGTTTTATATACACTCATCCGACTGTTTATAAGGTACACCACCCCGTTCACGAAAATTTATCGCTTCCACAGACAGTGAGTCAAGTGGCCCTGGCTTACTACAGTATATAAAAAGTAGGCAGACAGGCATTGAAGCATTCAGTTATTGTTCGATTGAACATGAGAATGGGCAAAATGTGTGACCTAAGCGACTTTAAGCGTGGTATGATCGTCGGTGCAAAGGCACGCCAAATCCAGTATCTCAGAAATGGGTGCCCTCCTGGGCTTTTCACACACAACTTTTCACACACGTCAGTGTCTAGGATTTACAGAGAATGGTACAGTGAGGGAAAAAAGTATTTGATCCCCTGCTGATTTTGTACGTTTGCCCACTGACAAAGAAATGATCAGTCTATAATTTTAATGGTAGGCTTATTTGAACAGTGAGAGACAGAATAACAACAAAAATATCCAGAAAACCGCATGTGAAAAAAGTTATAAATTGATTTGCATTTTAATGAGGGAAATAAGTATTTGACCCCTCTGCAAAACATGACTTAGTACTTGGTGGCAAAACCCTTGTTGGCAATCACAGAGGTCAGACGTTTCTTGTAGTTGGCCACCAGGTTTGCACACATCTCAGGAGGGATTTTGTCCCACTCCTCTTTGCAGATCTTCTCCAAGTCATTAAAGTTTCGAGGCTGACGTTTGGCAACTCGAACCTTCAGCTCCCTCCACAGATTTTCTATGGGATTAATGTCTGGAGACTGGCTAGGCCACTCCAGGACCTTAATGTGCTTCTTCTTGAGCCACTCCTTTGTTGCCTTGGCCGTGTGTTTTGGGTCATTGTTATGCTGGAATACCCATCCACGACCCATTTTCAATGCCCTGGCTGAGGGAAGGAGGTTCTCACCCAAGATTTGACGGCACATGGCCCCGTCCATCGTCCCTTTGATGCGGTGAAGTTGTCCTGTCCCCTTAGCAGAAAAACACCCCCAAAGCATAATGTTTCCACCTCCATGTTTGACGGTGGGGATGGTGTTCTTGGGGTCATAGGCAGCATTCCTCCTCCTCCAAACTTGGCGAGTTGAGTTGATGCAAAAGAGCTCCATTTTGGTCTCACCTGACCACAACACTTTCACCCACTTTCTGTCCTCTGAATCATTAAGATGTTCATTGGCAAACTTCAGACGGGCATGTATATGTGCTTTCTTGAGCAGGGGGACCTTGCGGGCTCTGCAGGATTTCAGTCCTTCACGGCATAGTGTGTTACCAATTGTTTTCTTGGTGACTATGGTCCCAGCTGCCTTGAGATCATTGACAAGATCCTCCCGTGTAGTTCTGGGCTGATTCCTCACCGTTCTCATGATCATTGCAACTCCACGAGGTGAGATCTTGCATGGAGCCCCAGGCCGAGGGAGATTGACAGTTCTTTTGTTTTTCTTCCATTTCGCACCAACTATTGTCACCTTCTCACCAAGCTGCTTGGCGATGGTCTTGTTGCCCATTCCAGCCTTGTGTAGGTCTACAATCTTGTCCCAATCTTGTCCCTTGGAGAGCTCTTTGGTCTTGGCCATGGTGGAGAGTTTGGAATCTGATTGATTGATTGCTTCTGTGGACAGGTGTCTTTTATATAGGTAACAAAATGAGATTAGGAGCACTCCCTTTAAGATTGTGCTCCTAATCTCAGCTCGTTACCTGTATAAAAGACACCTGGGAGCCAGAAATCTTTCTGATTGAGAGGGGTTCAAATACTTATTTCCCTCATTAAAATGCAAATCAATTTATAACATTTTTCACATGCGTTTTTCTGATTTCTGTTGTTGTTATTCTATCTCTCACTGTTCAAATAAACCTACCACTAAAATTATAGACTGATCATTTCTTTGTCAGTGGGCAAACGTACAAAATCAGCAAGGGATCAAATACTTTTTTCCCTCACTGTAAGACTGAAGAAAAAAAAATCCAGTCAGTGTCAGTCCTCTTGGTGAAAACAGTTTGTTGATGAGAGAGGCCGAAGGAGAATGGCACGAATCGTGCAACCCAACAGGCGACAACAAACAGACAAATAATAGAGCAGTACAACATTAGTGTGCAGATCGGCATCTCGGAACACACAACTCACCAGTTCTTGTCACGGATGGGCTATTGCCGCAAACTACCATACCGGGTTCCACTCAGCTAAAAACAAGAAGATGCTGCTCCAGTGGGCATGCAATCACCAACACTGGACAATTAAGGAGTGGCAAAACATTGCCTGGACCGACAAATCCCGGTTCCTGTTACATCATGCTGATGGCAGAGTCAGGATTTGGTGTAAGAGTACATGGACCCCTCCTGACTGGTGTCAACAGTACAGGCTGGTGGCGGTGGTGTACCACCGTCCAATCTGTATATAGCAGCTGCTTGATGCCATCTAGTCAGCATGGACCATCTCTGTGGAATGTTTCCGACTTGTAGAATTCATGCCACAAATAATTCAGGCTGTTCTGGAGGCAAAGCGGCATCCGACCCGGTACTAGATGGGTGTACCTAATAAACTGTCCAAAATATACTGACAGTACTATGAAGTTGGAATATACTGTCATTTTACTGTGTGATCTGTTTGAAAAAAACTGAAGAAATGTTTGCCTGTTTTGTTGGGATGGAGTGACATCACCAGGCAGTAAATTAGTTCCAAACCTCTCTGCCAATAAGACCACTGCCAGACAGTTGTAGCAAAATTGCTTGAGAAATTGCTCTTTACTAAGAAACAATTATTGTTTATTTTAGTCCATTTTAATATAAAACAATCACAGTAAGGTACTTAATAGTTAACCAGAAATGATTTGATATTGAGATAAAAACAGCTGCATTGGACCTTTAAACATGGGACAATGGTAGTGCTCACTTGCTAGTTCATATCAGAGCCTCACATCTGCTTCATGTGCATGCAGTAGATGTGTGAGTGGGTGCTGAGGGCTCTGACAGGTATGTTTTATAATGACAGGTAGGGTTTATAATGGCCCAGTCACTAGGTCTCCTGCTGAGTGCTTAGTTTAGCCAGCTCCTGTGTTGTGGTTCTAACTATGTGTGTCCTGCAGAAGGGCTAGGAAACTGTATGTGTCATGTAGGTACAGTGAGGGGGCTAGGAATGCCTTTCAACTCTACTGGCTACTCTCTATAATCAGCTGTACCTCAAAGTAAATTGTTTGTTTGTTTGTGTATTTGTGTGTGTGTGTGTGTGTGTGTGTGCATCCGTGTGTGTGCATGTGGTCTCTGAGTCTTGGAGTGGTTAAAGTAATTGGTTTTACAGTAAATTTACTGCCTACATCTGTCTCTCTTTAGAACAAAGAATTACCAAACACATGAGGTGCATTTATGCGTACGAGAATTAGTCAGTCCTTTTCAATGCATGATCACGACAGCCTGTTATTTCTTAAACTGACGCCTCAAAAGTCCTCAACTGGCAGCTTCATTAAATAGTACCCGTAAAACACCAGTCTCAACGTCAACAGTGAAGAGGCGACTCCGGGATGTTGGCCTTCTAGGCAGAGTTCCTCTGTCCAGTGTCTGTGTTCTTTTGCCCATCTTAATCTTTTATTTTTATTGGCCAGTCTGAGATATGGCTTTTTCTTTGCAACTTTGCCTAGAAGGCCAGCATCCCGGAGTCGCCTCTTCACTGTTGACGTTGAGACTGGTGTTTTAAGGGTACTATTTAATGAAGCTGCCAGTTGAGGACTTGTGAGGCGTCTGTTTCTCAAACTAGACACCCTAATGTACCTGCCCTCTTGCTCAGATGTGCACCGGGGCCTCCCACTCCTCTTTCTATTCTGGTCAGAGCCAGTTTGCGCTGTTCTGTGAAGGGAGTAGTACACAGCGTTGTACGAGATCCTCAGTTTCTTGGCAATTTCTCGCATGGAATAGCCTTCATTTCTCAGAACAAGAATAGACTAACGAGTTTCAGAAGACAGTTATTTGTTTCTGGCCATTTTTAGCCTGTAATCAAACCCACAAATGCTGATGCTCCAGATACTCAACTAGTCTAAAGAAGGCCAGTTTTATTGCTTCTTTAATCAGAACAACCATTTTCAGCTGTGCTAACATAATTGCAAAAGGGTTTTCTAATGATCAATTAGCTAATCCAAGTTTATAATTTTAAAAGGCTAACACAATGTGCCATTGGAACACAGGAGTGATGGTTGCTGATAATGGGCCTCTGTACGCCTATGTAGATATTCCGTAAAAAATCAGCCATTTCCAGCTACAATAGTCATTTACAACATTAACAATGTCTACACTGTATTTCTGATCAATTTGATGGTATTTTGAACAGCTTCTGTCTCCCAATATTTCCCAGTGTTATGTTCTGTCTGTGTGAGTTACCGTCCCTGCTGGTCTTTCCAACCCTGCTAGCTAATCCTCCTAATGTAAACACACTTTCTGGATGGCTCTAGTGTTGGAACCCTTCACACATACAGCACTGCCTTGAACCGGCAGCGAATGGAACTCTCGGTGCCAGACCTGTAACTGTGGACCCGGCTGTGTGTGTGAGGTTTCTCAATCAGTCTCTTCTTAGACAGACAGAAGGATGTCAGTCCATCCAACAGAAAGAGGACAGAATGGAGAACAGGTCCCTCAAATTCTCCCACTCCCAGTTTAGGAATTTAGTGGTGTTACGATGAGATACTGTGTGTGTATTTTTGCGTGCATGCATCTAATGCTTGACTTCTCTGCTGGTTCTGCAGTGCTTCTGCTATTGTTGCCTGTAACCCAGACAGACAAGCGGATGGATTGAGTAAGGAAACATCTCTAGATTCAATTTTTAATTCTAGACAGACATGGATTAACTACAGAAACATCTGTAGATGACATGTTTAATTTTAATCAATGGGTGGATTAACTGAGATTAGCCTTTTGTCCTGTATAGAGTCTAATCTCTGCCAGGTGATCTGTCTCCCCTGACATACACATAATCTCCCTCATAAATATAATCTGACTCTTCTCTAATCCAACTATTAGTACTGGAGTCAGAGTTGAGCCCAGCCCAGGGTTTAGAGACTGGTAAAAGGATGTTTGGCAGATGTTTGTGTGTGTGTGTGTGTGTGTGTGTGTGTGTGTGTGTGTGTGTGTGTGTGTGTGTGTGTGTGTGTGTGTGTGTGTGTGTGTGTGTGTGTGTGTGTGTGTGTGTGTGTCCGTCCGTCCGTCCGTCCAGAGGTTTCATTAGGCTTGCATGTTATTTCATCTGTGTGTCACAATTTGGAGATTTAGTTTCCCAAACCGTGGGTCAGGACCTACTTATCGGTGCCAAATCCCACTGGGTCAGGGCTTTGGACAGTGCTGTGGCTGGAAATATTGGGTCAATGGAACATCTGAAAAACTTTAGGTGGAGCATGTCATAACAGAAAGGTTGGGAACCATGGTTTTGGTGAAGTTTGGTATGGGAAAACAGAAATGCTGCATGGCAGTGGGAGCGGAGCCAACCTGGTCTCAGAGCATTTCATATTATTATGTATGTAAATCTGTGACACTCAATTTAGTATGATATGTTACGTTTTGTATGCTATGTATTAATTTGTGGATGTCCATCACCCATTTAGTATGTATGCTACGGATTACAATTCGTATTATATGTTACAGATTTGCAAAACGTACAGTTTGTTACGAATTTGCAAAACATATGATATGTTAAGAATTCTAGCTAGGTGGCTAACATTAGTTAGTCTAGGGGTTAGGGTTAAGGTTAGGGTTAAGTTTAGGAGTTAGGTTAAAGGGTTAAGGTTAGGGTTAGGGGAAGGGTTAGCTAAAATAGTTAAGGTTAGGGGAAGGGTTAGCTAACGTGTTAAGTAGTTGCAAAGAAGCAAAAAATATGTAAGTAGTTGAAAAGTACCTAATTAGCTACAATGCTAAAGTTGTCCATGATGAGATTCGAACTCACAACCTTTGGGTTGCTAGACATTCGAATTATGGTTAGCTAACATGCTAGCAGTTGCAAAGTAGCTAAACAGTAGTAAGTTGTTGAAAAGTACCTAATTAGCTAAAATGCTAAAGTTGTCTGTGATGAGATTCAAACTAACAAACCTTTGTTTTGTTAGAAGTTCGCATTATACGACCACCCATCCACCCCGATCAACCACCATACTTTAGTTTCTGTCTTATGTAACCATACCAAACATAACATATTGTATTTTACTAATTTCAGAGTCTCGGATTTACATTTACTATGTTACGTGCAGCGCATGGGAAGGAGTAGGAGGTTTGATTCTACGATTGATTATTCATTCTGTTTCAATGTAACTTCAATCAACTCAGAGCTATTGCAATGTAGTCATACCCCACTGGAAAACCACAATGACTGCAATGTGCATACGTGCACACGCACAAACTGATGCAGCCTGACTGTATTTACTGACACAGAGACACACACAAACTAAAGATTCCTACTGTCTGCACCTAACCACCTGTATAGAAAAGTTTAAATGTTATTTAATGATAGGAAAGGTCATTGGATAGTATAGTTTGAGGAAAAAAGAAATGTACAGTAATGAAAATGACAGACTATTTTTGTTGAAAAGGAAAATAATAGATTTCACCAGCGAAAACAGAGGACATTTCTATTTTTTATGACATACTGGAATAATCTGCCATGTGGAGAGAGAGAGAGACGTATGTGGTTTTGAGGAGCTGGTTTTCGGGCAAATGGATGACAGCCAGTAGGTGATTGTAAGTCTGGTCTCTGTTGACCTTACCTCACAGGACGTGAGAGAGGTCATCTGTAGCACCACATCGTTAAATACCTACCTCACCAGGGACGTTTAGCAACCCTCCATCACTACCTCACTGTCTCCCAGATGGGCCGGGACCTACTGGTGGATCTCCTCAGACTCCCTCAAGGCAGTAGCTACAGAATGGGTTCTAACAAGAACCATTTGTTTGGTTTATCTAATGGGTCTCAGCTCAGGAGAATTACAGAAGCCTTTAAGGGGTGTTGGAGCTCAAAAAGACTAGGAACCCCTGCTCCATATGACCCCAGAAGGCAGCATGTGATTTCTCTATGGTTGAGTGTTCCGGTTGTGAGCATGGAGGGGAAATGTGTGGAAATGTGTGTGATGCTCAGAGCAGATCCTGCCTGTTCAGTAATTTTGACTTGTTTTAACTGTATGTTTGCAGAGTTTTTCCAATGCAAACATAGTTTAACTAGGTAGGCCTAATTGCAGATGATCTTGACTTGTTTCACTTCAGCTTGTTCAAGACTACTGAATGCTTGTGTTTTTAAGTGTTCATCATTCCTGATCAAGGTCCAAATCCATTTACAAAACCACAACTTTCTTCTGAACCTGATGAACCTGTTCTAAGCGCTGTTGAAAAGTGAAATTCTATGCCAAAGGTGACAGCTCTTAAACTAGTTATAAAATGAGTGTGCTGAGAGCTCAGTTGCATGGTCAGAGAACACCGGCTAGGCCGCTCGGAGATTCCACAGATAAGACCACGAAGATTAGAAACGCAGTTGAACTGAGAGAAGTGATCAGGAGATTGATCGCGTCCCAGTGGATGTGGTGAATATCAAGGCCGTGCTGCATGGGCTGAGCTGAGATGAATCTACTGGTGAACTGCTAGACTGTGTGTTCCAGATAACGAGCCGGAAATATGCATCAAACCTCAAGCAAT
This sequence comes from Hucho hucho, assembly GCA_003317085.1. Lineage (NCBI taxonomy): Eukaryota > Metazoa > Chordata > Actinopteri > Salmoniformes > Salmonidae > Hucho > Hucho hucho. Next base: position 14,112 of record QNTS01005777.1, read on the forward strand.
AAACAGTGCAGTTGGCTGACATCGGCCTGGTATGACACAGACATACTGTATAGAGAGATCCACAGGGGTGATTTGAATTCCCCTTCAGAGTTACAACAAAAAGGTCTCATTATGAGTTATGGTAGAACACAATGGAAACCTGCCTGTTGCCTTTCCAGCTCCACTGGGGCTTTTTCACGTTCATCTTCCTGATGTCGAGAAGAAATGCTGTGTTGTGCATTGACTACAGAGAAACATGCTTGGCAACAACACTACTCTCATTTTGGGTATTAGGCTTGGAGCATTTAAAAACATCTGTATATATAACCTGTAGCTACTGAGGGCTACAAATTGTATCTGGCAGTCTTAAAGTCTCCATAGTTATTAAGGGGAAACATAGATTAGGGGATTTATAAAGCCAGTGTTTGCATGCGGCGGTGGGTAGCTGTCTGTGCAAGCAAATACCAAGCTGGAGATGAGCCATCCCTACTCTGGATCCAACAGTCTCTCTCCTCCCTCTGCATAGGATGGAAAGAGGGGAGGGATGGAAGGATGGAAGGGTGGAGGGAAATCAGGACCATATGAATGACATTCCTGGTCCTCTGGCTGGGCGTGTAGCTTGTTGTTGGTGGTTTGGGAAGTCTGGGAGCCGCTGGTTTGGGTCTCAGACGTTGACATTGTCCTGGCAGAACCCTTCACTGAGTCACTGCCATTGCTGCAGTATGTCACACAGGTCACACTGTATACACCCACACACGCACACGAGCATATGTGCACACTCACAAACTGATGCAGTCTGAGTGCGCTTACTGACACAGAGACACACAAACTAACACACACCGACAGCTAGTAAATACTGTACTGACTTTTTTGACATGCTTATCTGATAGTCTTCTTCTTGGCTCTATTTAGTCTTGTTCTTACGGTGACATTATGCTTGCAGAAGGACTGCACACACTGCTAAGCCTAAATAAACCCACCAGAATATCCATCAGAGATGTCTGTTGGCCATTGACTCCATCCTGCATGCACATTCACCAACGTTCCTCAGCATATGTACTCATCACCATCATCATTAATACCATCATCATCATCATCACCTACACATCACGATCGTCACTATTTAAAACGATTACTGCACTGTGCGTGGAGATATCATTTTCCAACAGTTTGTGTAGTTGTAGTAAATCAAACAGGTGTTTATGGCTGAACTGTTGGTGACCTCTGCATGGTTTACCTCAGTGAGTGAATGAAGAAGCTGAATATAAAATATCTGTGTTACTTCCCAGAACAAAGTGTTGATGTGTTTCCTGAAATGTAAGCATGTTGCTGTTTGAAGTGCCAGGTCTCCCCTAAGATAAGTTAAGAGTTTTAGACACACAGCAGGGATTTATGGGTTACTACAGTAGGGGAGAGAGGGGTAAGTTGAGCCATGTTTAACATCCAGCAGCATCACTATGTCAAGGGAAATATAGTATTCTTTCTGACAAAGATACATATATTGCCAGATGTTGTGTATCCCTGGAAATAATTAGAATTCATGTAAATATCACAAGTGACACTGATTCTTGCAAAACTAGAGACTGTCATTCTCTTTATATTGCGTATGACCATGTCTTATTATTTGATGTCATGCGTATTTAGGAGTGCTTTTTAATCATGTGTGCTGTGTTTACAACGATTGCCTTTTCCCTTAATTCCTTATATTCTCACGTGTGAAATCGAAACGCATCGCATGGAGAAAATAATATTGCTTGCATGGTATGCTGTGATTCCGCAGATTGGCATGGACTAAAGTGACATTGAGACAGCTGTTGCCAATTCCCTATTACCTCCTCCCTCCCCAAACGAATTGCTAAACAAGCCCCAGAACTAGAGTTAAAAGGAACTGTAACTTACTTTCAAGGCGCCCTTCGGACCAGGGACCTCTCGACTGACGGACGTCAACCTTGTTGCTGCTCCTCTGTGATACACAAATCACAACGCTCTCTATAGCACTACTAAAGGAAAGTGCTTGTTTCAAACGTGTGAGAAACAGCCACCAACAACCGAGCAAGGCTACAAAGACCTCAACTCATACAACGCTCTCAAACTACTACTAAAGGAAAGTGCTTATTTCCAAGGTGTGAGTGTGACTCCAATTGCTGGCCAGTACATGCTGTAATTGTATGTTTTGTGTCCCCCATGACTACAGACACCGGGGACACGCCCGACACAGCTGTGAGAGGCTACACCAAACGTTACCACTCAGCGTGGCCAGTGCGTAGCGAGGAACAGCCGGCAATGACAACTGACTCAGCCATCGACTACCGGACCAACCAATGACTAACGACCCCTGCTCAGAAGGAAAAGTCGAACCCTGCTTGGGTAGAGCCAAATGAACATTGGCCACCACTCTGTGAGTGAATCAACTGCTGTGTTAGTTTGACCTGGTGCTCCTAGTTAGCCTATAGCCATAAATCCCACCCTTTTATCTACGTTTCTAATCTGTCTGTAGTGATACTGTGTATTGTCATTTTTGGAAAAGCTGAGTTTATAAAGAACCTTTCATTGTACTTTGGCCTGTCTCTGGTTGTTTGCCGTAGGATTTTAGACCTTGTGTGCCTCTGCAGGTACATGTTAGTTTTTTAATTTTGTGTCAATGTACCTCCGTGTCATTAAATCTATATTTCATCTCTTACTGCTGCTTTAATTTACTTCTCTCTCTTCCTCCATTGCGCTAGACCCCTGCTTGTTTTACATTTGTATACATGGGACATGATATCTTCTCTAACAGTAATGCATCGAGTTCATATGCATGACACGTTACAAAAATATTATGCATAAAACTGACCAAATGTAATCATTTGCATGGGGTATAAGTGGCCATTGGGTCAACTTGCCTTTCCAAGGCAAACATTTTGACTATTAGCCCACACAGCTACAAGGATTCACTTTTCATGCTAGATTTAGGACCTCATATTGTAGCTTATAGAGACCCCAACTGATGTATAAAACAATCTACTTGGTTTAGATACAAGCATTATTTAACCTATAATACAAATGTGAAATCAGTTTTTTAGACAACTTGCTTACTACTACTTCTGTGGGTTTTATGGAGGACTACAACCCAAAAAGGTGTATTGCCGCCACCAACTGGACGGGTTGAAACCCCCCCCAAATTAAAATCCATACATAATAGTGATGATGTAGTCATACCCCAATAAAAATAGTACATTGCCAAATCAAACAAATCTGACACTTCTTCCTCCTTTCAATTCTCCATATCTCCCTTCTCAGGCTCTAGGGCCTGAAGGTGGTACGTCTTGTGCCAATATTCCATGTAACTCCTTCGCTGAGAAATCTTTCAGCCCCAGGAACCGCTCTACTGCATCCACTATGATTTCTATCTTCCTGGACCTTCTCTCCACTTTGGCAGTGCCATTAATTACCATAGCTATAAAGGCCACAGTCCACCTTCTTAACCTTTAAAATGTCAGGACCCTGTAGTCTGCAGTGAAGGCCTATCCACTACCATGGACTATTCTGGTGCACCATTTAAACCCTCAACCCTTTTCACAGCTGCTGCATATGAAATGCTCTGTACAACCCTGACTTTGGCCACCTCATTCTCTTTCACCCTTGTGGGGCATTCGAAAGATGTGGCTTTGTGGTTCCCACCACAATTGCAACATGTCACATTCATCACTTTTATGACACATAATACAATCTTTTCCACAACTTGGACATCTCGGCTTCTCCCTTCTGCAAACACTTGATACATGACAAAGCTTTACAGTGATCCCACTGCATTGGTCTTGTGATAAATGCTCTGATTCTGTAGTTAACGAACTGCACGTGAGTAGGGAGAGACTCAATATCAGAAAACACTTTTTCACCACACGATTCATCCGACGTGCTTCAATCAACCCAGGAATGTTTTTCATATCTTCAAAATTGACTTCCCACGAGACGCCAGATATAACCCCCTTGAGGGGTGCCCTGTTCAGAAGAGACACACGACACTTAAAACTTATCAAATCGGTTGTCATTCTCATCACTGTACACTACTTTGCTCCGCTTTCCATTATTTTGGACAATACTCCAATTCTCCTTGATTCTACCGCGATTGTATTCAGAATCCACTTCATCCGCTTCCTCCAATATTCGTTCCCCCACTGTCCCGTCCCTCCACCGCCAGCATTGAGTGAAAGCGTCAACTTGCGGGATTGTCAATTGCTTACCGTTTTTTTCCATTTGGTTTCTTCTTTCAGACATCTTGAAATGATGACCTCTTCCAAAATGTTTGGTCACGTGATTCCTTTTGAGTAGAAACAAGGGGTGGCTCCACTAGGCCTTTGGCTCAACTTACCCCACTCTCCCCTAACTGCTTCCTGGAGAGAATAGCAGCATCACACCCTCAGGTGTTTACACCAGCACCCTATCTACTATGAGTTCCTCATCATTTGTACGATAACTTAGCTGTTTGATAGTAAATGCAAGTACATCATTCAATCCGGACCCAATCTGGACACTCAACCTTTTACAGCCCCCAGCCTTTCATTCACACAATGCTGAGATCATAGACCTACAAATAACTGCCAAAAAAAGGAATCCCCAACAAAGTGTCTTAATAGGGCGTTGGTCCACCATGAGCCAGAAGCGCTTCAATGCATAGATTCTACAAGTGTGTGCACTTCTATTGGAGGAATGTGACACAATTCTTCCATTAGGAATTCCATTTGATGTTTTGTTGATGGTGGTGGAAAACGCTATCAGAATCAGTTTGGCTGAGATCTAGTGACTGAGACAGCCATGGCATTTGGTTTACATTGTTTTCATGCTCATCAAACCATTTAGTGACCGCTCGTGCCCTGTGGATGGGGGCATTGTCATCCTATGGTAGTCAAAACAATGACCTTGAGCATGATGGGATGTTAATTGATTAATTAACTCAGGAACAACACCTGTGTGGAAGCACCTGCTTTCAATATACTTTGTATCCCTCATTTACTCAAGTGTTTCCATTATTTTATTAATTACCTGTAGGTTGAAATGCAGATGAGCACATGAAGTGTCTGACTAATTGACTGTTTTAGTCACCGGTTGTTATTTAATCTGAGCGGAGCTCACCTGATCCAGGGATTACAGTGAGATTAATGTTACATGTTTGTGTGTGACTCAACTGGGGATTCCCGCTCTCTCTGTGTTAACCCCACGCTTTCCTGTTTTGACATTATTACAAGCCAAAAAGATCTCTGGGTATAATTTCCAGATGTATGTCTGTGTCTGTGGGCTAGCATTTGATCACAAAAAGTAGAACAAGGGGTTTTCAGGGACTTGTTTGTGGAATTTAAATGTAATTGAAACAAATATTGAGGGTGTATCAAACCCAAACCAATTGTTTGTGATAAATGTAAACCTCGATTCAAGCTAAACAGATTGTGATGGAGACATGTCATATTGGCCTGATGGTCTGCAGTGTGGCGCCATAACTAATGCTACTGACATGTCTAAGATTTACAGGAACAGAGATGAGGACAGATAGATATGATCTCACCAGGCTGACTGACAACCACACAGGCTCCTGCTAAGCCCAACAGGTGGTGAGGAGAGGACACACATATCGTAAGCCCGTCTTTCATATTTTGTACGGATTTATCTGTTGTAGTCCGGCCATCTAATGAGTAACTTTAATTCAATACAACCTTATTAATCTCAGAGGGGCATCTAAGGAGTTCGGCCAGTAAGTAGTCGTCCAACTGGAGCTCCATGGTCCTGAGAGATATACAGACGTAGACGTCATCAACTCACCCAGGCTCTGACAAGGGCCCTTAACAGTCCTCTTATATTCGCACGCCCAAATGTCTACACAACGTCCTGTAAATCTCCCACTGTTATTGTTTTAATTGTACTAATGTTAGTATTATCACGGTTGTAAAAACGTCAGCTTCAAACAGCCAACTATGTCTGGGCTCTACTGGGGCAAAGACAAAACCAGAGAGCATAGCTTGTGAAAATAGCTGGCCACGCTGACTCAGCGCCAGAGGTGTGTGTGTGTGTGTGTGTGTGTGTGTGTGTGTAAGCGTGCAAACTGCTAAAGAACCTGATGGTACATAACAAAGCATCCAGCTGCTTCGTAAATCAGCCATTTCCCCCAAACCATAGAACCTCATTAAGTCAAGCACCCATACGCTAATGGCATGAGGAGAAGCTGTATCAATGCCTCTGATATTTACTGAGGAAAACCCCCCCGTAGTTACAAAACACCACTGTGTGTTTCAAACCTACTCCACCTCTCAGCTGAGACATTATTCTCTTCAATAGAGGAGACATTAAAATCATGTCTGTGACCTGAAAGAACTAACGATTTGGAATAGTCATGAGTCAAGTTGAATATGTCTTTGGTCTGTATTTAGCATATAGTCACGGAACAGTCAACTCCCTCACACTGGAGACGTAGAGAAAATGCCAGTCAGCAGTAATGCGTCTCTCAAAGGACTGTAAAAGGTTTTATGTCCTGTAGTGTTGGTTAAATTCCATATTGACATGCCTTGGTTTGGCAAATGACCCTTCATTGCTGTAGAGCTTTGTGCTTTTACATACAGTATGTGAACTATTTTATTTAACTAGGCAAGTCAGTAAGAACAAATTCTTATTTACAATGACTGCCTACCCCGGCCAAACCCGGGCCAATTGGGCGCCGCCCTATGGGACTCCCAATCACGGTCGGATGTGATACAGCCTGGATTCGAACCAGGGACCAGGGACTGTAGCCAATAAAGTGAGAAGCTAAATTCTTCAGCTTTGCTAAATGTGGATATTTATGTATTTTGTGTGTGTGTGTGTGTGTGTGTGTCCGCACACACGTTTTGGGCAAGCCTGGCACAATGTTTACTGACACAACACATTTTAATGGTTTCTTGTCAGTTCCAGACATTGGGAAATCAAGTGACTTCAAAATAGAAGGAATCATTGCGGAAGTGTGTACTCTATACTCAGTCTATTTAAAATTCAAATGCAATACCCTTGTGAAAACGCACATTTAAAGTGTGCAGAGAGCTGAAGGTACTATAGCTGCCAAACATTGTGAAACATTGTAAGCATTGTTTATGAAGTGCATGGTTTGTCTAAAAGGGTTTGACAATTTCTGAACAACAGTCTCTTGGCGCCAAAGTACCTTTTCTGACTGCACAACCTCTCATATGCAGGAACCAACCTCCCTAAAAATGTGCAATTGTTATCCGACAGATTAAATACGAGACGAGTGGGACCGTTTTGTAGAAGAATATATAATCCTAGAAATCAGATCTCTCTGAAAGCTATGTTGTAATTCAACCTAAACAACTCCATATACACCTTACCCACATTTTCCATTAGAAATCACTCCATCTTCAACACAGGGAGGGCATTGTTTAGCAACGTGCTGCAAGCCTTTGAGGTCCCTCCGTACGGAAGTGTAAAGAAAAGAGTCTCCAGACCATATGCTTGTTAAACATCTCTGAGTGGACCCAGAGAACCAGCTTCACTGTTCTGGTCACATACCCCAGGAACACACTACAACCACCCACATTTCCCATACACACACTACACATGCAGTATATTTCATACACATACATACACATATCCCAAACACACCCATGTAATAAACATCATGAATGTGAGTCATTTTCATTGTCTCCAATGTGGTTCTGTTTACTCGCCAGGTCCCCTGTGGTTCAGATATCTACACTGAGTTATTGGGAGAGTGGGTTACACCATATGACAATAGACAAGGGTTACATCATATGACAATAGACAAGGGTTACATCATATGACAATAGACGAGGGTTACATCATATGACAGTAGCTGTAGGGTAAAGATGAGGGTTACACCATATGACAGTAGCTATAGGATAAAGACTAGGGTTACATCATATGACAGTAGCTATAGGATAAAGACGAGGGTTACACCATATGGTATAATGGCTGGAGCTGGGTATGACCAGGGTAGACCTTTGGTTTGGTCACATTTTAAACTTTCTGTTTAAGTCTGTAAAGGATGATGTGACACGTCTACGATTCATAGTGTTACGCATTTATGTTAAAATGGCGCCAGAGGGGATAGCCGCAGTTTCCGGGTCCTGACCAATTGTGCTATTTTGTGTTTTTTTTGTGCTGTTTTAAACTTTTTTAGAGATAATGTTTCTGCCATCGTTTCCTTCTGGACATCAATTACTCACTTTGAACTGGACGAGGATTTTTTCTTTAATGAATCGGATGTGAAGGATATACTGCTCTTCCCAGACCAGGCCCAAATCCCCGTCATTTGTAAGAAGGGGAGACGCCGCTACAGAGGTCGATGAGCCAGATCCTACCAACGGGACATTAACTGTAATACCTACGTGTTTCAAGCAGACCATCATAGTCCCTGTGCCCAAGAACGCCAAGGTAACCTGTCTAAATGACTACCGGCCTGTAGCACTCATATCTGTAGCCATGAAATGCCTTGAAAGGCTGGTAATGCCTCACATCAACACCATCATCCCAGAAATCCTAGACCCACTCCAATTTGCATATTGCCCCAACAGATCCACAGATGACACAATCTCTATTGCACTTTCCCACTTGGACAAAAGGAACACCTATGTGAGAATGCTGTTCATTGACTACAGCTAAACGTTCAACACCTTAGTGCCCTCCAAACTCATCACTAAGCTAAGGTCAATGGGACTGAACACCTCCCAATGCAACTGGATCCTGGACTTCCTGACTGGCCGCCCCCAGGTGGTGAGGGTAGACAACAACACATCTGCCTCACTGACCCTCAACACGAGGGCCATTCAGGGGTGCGTGTGTAGTCCCCTCCTGTACTCCCTGTTCACCCATGACTGCGTGGCCAAGCACGACTCCAACATCCTCATTAAGTTTGCCGACAACACGATGGTGGTAGGCCTGATTGCTGACGATGATGAGACAGCTTATAGGGAGGTCAGAGACCTAGCAGTGTAGTGCAAGGACCACAACCTTTCCCTCAACGTGAGCAAGACAAAGGAGCTGATCATGGACTACAGGAAAAGGAGGGCAGACAACGCCCCTAATTTACAACAATAGGGCTGTAGTGGAGTGGGTCGAGAGCTTCCTTAGTGTCCATATCACTAAGGACCTACTGTATCATGGTCCAAACACAGAAAAACAGTTGTGAAGAGGGCACGATAATGCCTATTCCCCCTCAGGAAGCTGAACAGATTTGGCATGGGCCCTCAGATCCTCAAAAGATCTATAGCTGCGCCATTGAGAGCATCCTGACTGGCTGCATCACCGCTTGGTATGGCAACTGCTTTGCATCCGACCGCAAGGCGCTACAGAGGGTAGTGTGGACGGCACAGTACATCACTGGGGCCAAGCTTCCTGACATCCAGGACCTCTATCAGGTTGTGTCAGAGGAAGGCCCTAAAAATTGTGACAGATTCCTGACATCCAAGCCATAGACTGTTCTCTCTGCTAACGCACGGCAAGTGGTAGCCGAGCGCCAAGTCTGGGACAAAAAGGATCCTTAACAGCTTCTACCCCCAAGCCATTAGACTGCTGAACAGTTAATCAAATGGCTACCCAAACTATTTACATTGACCCCCTTATTTTCTTATTTTATATATTTTTCTGCATAGACTCTCTTGCACAGGCTCAATGCACACTGACCAGACTCTAACCACACACACACATACTACACTGATACTGCAACACACACACACGTGCATATGTGGGCTCCCAAGTGGCGCAGCGGTCTAAGGCACTGCATCGCAGTAATAGAGGTGTCACTACAGACCCTGGTTTGATTCCAGGCTGTATCACAACCGGCCGTGATTGGGAGTCTAATAGGGTGGCGCACAATTGGTACAGGGTCGTTTGACCGGGGTAGGCAGTCATTATAAATAAGAATTTCTTCTTAACTGACTTGCCTAGTTAAATAAAATATTGATGCCACACATTCACATTCCTTCACACACGCTGCTGCTACTCTGTTTATTATCTATGCATAGTCACTTTACCCCTACCTACATGTACATATTACCTCAACTACCCTGTACCCCAGCACATTGACTCTGTACTGGTGCCCCCTGTAAATAGCCTCGTAATTGTTATTTTATTGTGTTACTGTTTTTCCTTTTAGTTTATTTAGCACACTTTTCTTACTTTTTAAACTCTGCATTGTTGTAAGCATTTCACGGTAAGGTCTACACTTTTTGTGTTCGGGGGCATGTGACAAATAGATTTTGATTTCATGATAAAAAAAATTGAACAAATGTCAAACCTATATAGAAAAGTAATGATTTTATTAGTTTAACTGAAAATAAATAAACATCAAATAAAATACAAAAATTACAAGATTAAGATTTTTTTTTACTTTAAATTTGCTACAATCTTATGATGGACAGTATATTCTGCTTTGGCTAGGCAAGTGCACACAGAATTGTCGAAATAAAAAATACATAAATACAGATTTCAACATTGAGCCCGTGTTTGAACAAAAAAAAGCGCATCTACTGAAACTAAGTATTGCCTACTGTAATACAGACATAAAATATACATGATTTTAAAGCAGACAGATCATTTAACCAATGGTACATATCTGCATTTTTATGTCTAATAAATAAATAAATTTAGTGCATATTCCCATTTACCTTCTTGAAGAGTAAAATGAAAAAGAAACCATAAATTAAAAAGGTGGACCAAAGTCAATTTGGATCCGCTAGTTTTGCTCTCGTCCCCTACGGTAAGACAGGCCAGCTATCTTCAGTTTGCGTCGTTACATCAGTTGTTTTTTATTTATCATTACTCGTATAAACCACCAAAGACAGGGCAAGGAGAGTTCAATACTATGTAGTTTGGGGAAAAACAAATCAAAATAAGAAAACAAACTTTTGATCCAAACCACAACCATGTTCCCCTCAGTTACTGGGATGCGGGATTACACCAAGTCTCTCCTGGATAAACTAAGTCAATGCAGTTATGGAGCCATTAGCTACCACTAATACAGCTATCACTGTTCTTCCACAGCATATTATGTCATGTTAAATGTTGCCTGAACGGACAGTAGTACTGTGTTCACTACTGAATAACATCATAGTCACCCTCTAACGTCATCCTTTCCCAAGAGAGACAGAGGAGCATGATTGGTGAAAACTATACGCAGCTTTAAACAAAGTACCCCAGCTGTGCTTCTGTTCAAGACGATGACAATGTTTAGTAAACTATGAGGGGCCAGGCTAGGGATGAGGAATTACTTTGTCGTTAGCTGATAAACAGAAACATTTTGAATAGGATTCATACTACTATACATGAAAAAAACATTGTACAAACATTTTCAAAAGTGCTCCCTGGAATGACAAATATCAACAATCTTAAGTGGTTGATAACTATCAGCTGTATAAAATGTTATAGGTCTACTAAAAAGCATCCAGTGTAGTTTTGGACCATAAGGAAAATGGTTAAGTCTTGTCTAAAGTATGTGTGCACGGCATATTATGTGGTTTGTTGAAGGCCTAGTGAGTGACCAGAGGTATCCATTACACCTCATCTAAATAACTGCCTATCCTCATTCTCTACTGGGTAAGAAGGCTATCTGGTGAAGAGCAACATAGCCCATACCTTTCAATACAAAAACGAATCAAACACAAATTCAGTAATCTCACATACAGAAAGTGCTCTGTCTCTCTCAGTGGTTGTTTGGCAGTTACGTCTGCAGAATGTCCAGTAGCACATCCTCCTCTGTATGTGGGTTCAGTTCCCCATCTTGATCGCCCCAAAGTACGTCCCATCCCGTTCAGGGTCCAGCATCCAGGCATTGGACACGTTAACAAACAGTCCATCCCCGTGCTGTAGCATCACCCCCCTGCCCTGCTGGGCACAGTACATGTTATACTGAGAGTCATTCCAGCGCATGGTGCTGCCTGTCTTCATCAGCACCACAGACTTGCTGGGCGAGGACGTGTGTTTCTCGTGGGAGATGTACTGGATGAGCTGGGCGTTGTTTACGTCCACGGTCTGGGGCGCGGCGAGGGCGTGTCCAGGGGCGTCGCTGGGCTCTGTCTCAGGTTCCAGGTCGTAGTAGCGGAAACAGGTCTTGGCGTAGACATAGTACAGGCCTGACTCGTCCACCAGGAGTCGGCCATCATGGTAACGCATCTTCTTCAGGTGGCCCTGCACCTCGTCCCAATGGATCATTTCTGCTCTCAGCTCCTCCTCTGGAACAATAATACATCAGTAAGTCAATCAGTCAAAGATCTGTCACATAGTTTTACCATTGTACTGTATATGAATAGTGGTTGCAATAGACTAGTTCTAATCTAGCTGTAAGCTGTTGCTTACTGTTGGCTACTTCTATGAGCTTACTCTTCATGTAGTCGATAGTGGGATTGATTGGTAGATGAGCTGATGGAAACACCTCCCTCCCCTGGTTTTTGCAGTGTTGTCTGCCTTTTCTCAGGTCCCTCAGGGCGTCAGCAATGATCGGTTCTGTCTGCACTTCCTGTGGAAATGGAAAGGAAATGGTCCTCAACTGAACGTTACACATTTCGGAGCAGGGTGGAACTGTAAAGGCCTGGGAACTCGGGTATCAACAGTTTAAAAAAGTAGTCACTGAGAGGAGGGATGGATACTACAGGGTCATTTTGTAGTGTAGCTTGTACAGTAGTTTGACAAATTCTTCCCTTCAAGTCAGACAGTGAGTGACCGTCCAGCCGCAACCCACTATCTAGAGGTGATTTATCAATAGCCCAATCATAATGCTTTCTAAGCAGTTGCCACATTTTTCAAACAATGCTTATTTCATTGTCTATTTTAATTTGTGTGTGCTTGCATGTGTTTCCCACACACTTCTCCCAGTAGTTCTGCCAAGTGAACCTCTAAGCCTGGAGCTCTGAGTTGTGAGCAGCACCAGTAATTGTGGTGTGGTTTTGTAACCCTAGGGCTGCCGGTTAACGTCACCTTTCAGATGGATGTTCCTTTCACAGTTTTGGCACCACTTCTAACTTGATTAGATTCAACCCTGGAGTGGTGCGATGACATACGTATCACCAGTCTGAGCTATAGTACACAGACTGGAGACAAGACGTAGCACATAGACAAACAAAACAGTCTCTATGCAGGTAAACAATCAGACCGTTACCCAGCCTGCCTGACTGAACGGGTTCCGTGTGAAGACCTACTGTCTGCTAGAGACACTTACTTCCAGAACAGAGACATCCTGTAGATGTTTCAACTTGTTTTGTAATTTCCTACATTTTCATCAGCCCTGGTATGCCTGATATGTCATCTCCCTTCCACCCCCAGCCAATGTTGAAATGGAAGATTGTTCTTAAAATACCTGAAAACTACACACCTCTGAATAGAGATGGCACAGAACATTAAATATAAAACAGACTATTGCCTTGAAATAATCATCACTGTGGTTTGCAGCACCATTTTTGCACCTGCATGACACTAATATTAAGTCTTGTATATTTACTCAGAAAACAGGAGCAGACAGACCTGTAGACGTTGAGTCCAAGATTAGTACTGTCTCTCTTCTAAAAACCATTTGCATTTAAACATGTTTACAGAAAAGTGGTTTAGAATTAGACAGGGTAAACAAGTCTGGCCAAGGCTACGGAGAAATAACGGTCTAACTCACCCTGGCCCAACACTGTGGCATTTGGGCTTGATTTGTGGTGAGACACTCGACCACAATACCTCCTTCCCAGGAATAGAGGATTACGTTAGCTGGATAGATAGAGCTGGGATGGTTACTGGTCTACTATAGAACTTACTACTGCAGTGTATTCAGACCCAGGCCTACGGCCGGTTCTGTTTCAATAATGTCATTTATTGGCCAAAGAATCCCTTCACCTGGTTTCCCAGGTCTGAATCAGTCCCTGATTTAGAGGGGAAGGGTCAAAACCAGTACACTCTGTGTGTGGCCATCCAGGACTATAGCTATCCACTCCTGTGTTGTACTATACTGTTTTACTCTATTGTATCACCTTTCACACAGTTCAGTCCACAGTGCAATAGAAGACTACAGCCCAGCACTGCACAATAGTGTGCAACACTGTACAATAGACAACAGCCATGAGTCATCCATTCCAACCCATTTGACTCTGAGTATCCTGTGCTCTCTGACCCTCCCGCCATCAGGCTGACCACAGGTCCCACTGTAGGCCCAGCCTGGCTGGATCCTGCCTCCAATCAAAGAGCACTTAACAAAAGTAATCATGAGACATGACGGCTCTTAGAAATGCCTAGTCTTAAAAAAAAAAACTAATTTATCAGCAAAGTAACACTGATCCCAGGGAAGACTGTCACAACACACACACATGAACACACACACATACACACACAAAGACTCCATGATAACACCGTAGGGAGCCAAACGGACCTGTCAGCCTCACACCTCATAAAGCCTAGAGCAGTTCACTCTAGAGGCTGGACCAAGGTTGAGACTACAGCATGGGAACCATCCCTGTCCGAGATGTCACTCTGACGACACAAAGGCCTCCTTAGTCCAAGGCAGGACAGAGCAGGGTGGGTGGTCTAAGCACTCTTTTGGGGCAATGAGGGCAAAGCATAGCAGAACTGCTCTCTTTCTTTGTGTTTTACTTCCTGGAAAGATTTGGCTGTTTCCACTGGAAACCTGTACCAGAGAGATGGCAGAAAATTCCAAGAAGGAATTACAGAAAAACCCCTGTCTGACCTCAACAATGGTGCATTCCACCACTATAAGCCACTGTTACTGATGAGCAAAGGTTTACTCAAGACAAACAGACAGACTTTGCAACTGCCTCTGCCAAACCATGATATCATCTGATTGGTGCCCCACTACAGTACAGTAAACTACAGGCCAACCTGACTCTAGGCCTACCCCCCCAATCCTCATCTTATTAGGGTGATGACTGGCTTGACCTCTCTACAGGCTCCAGACCACACTGGGGTTAGGGTTTGAAGCTGGATTTGGCTTAGGGTGTAAAGCTGCTGGGGTATGCACAACAAGCTTTCTGCTCCTCACTTTAAAAACAAAAGCATGGGAACAGCACGACTAAGCACAAATTTGAGAACGGGTTACCTTGTTTTTGTTTTAATATAAACGTTTGTTTTTAAAGTTTTAAATACTGAATTGTACACCACCCCATGCTGATACACCACCCCACCGATAAACCCACAATAATTGAGAATTTCAATCAGCATTTTTCTACGGCTGACCATGCTTTCCACCTGGCTACCCCTACCCCGGTCAACAGCCCTGCACCCCCCTCAGTAACTCGCCAAAGCCTCCCCCATTTCTCCTTCTCCCAAATCCAGTTAGCTGATGTTCTGAAAGAGCTGCAAAATCTGGACCCCTACAAATCAGCCGGGCTAGACAATCTGGACCCTTTCTTTCTAAAATTATCTGCCGAAATTGTTGCAACCCCTATTACTAGCCTGTTCAACCTCTCTTTC
>QNTS01005777.1:29669-60601 GCA_003317085.1 Hucho hucho
GCAGCTGCGGTCATCCCCCTCTTCAAAGGGGGAGACACTCTTGACCAAAACTGCTACAGACCTATATCTATCCTACCCTGCCTTTCTAAGGTCTTAAAAAGCCAAGTTAACAAACAGATTACCGACCATTTCGAATCCCACCGTACCTTCTCCGCTATGCAATCTGGTTTCAGAGATGGTCATGGGTGCACCTCAGCCACACTCAAGGTCCTAAACGACATCATAACCGCCATCGATAAGAGACATTACTGTGCAGCCATATTCATTGATCTGGCCAAGGCTTTCGACTCTGTCAATCACCACATCCTTATCGGCAGACTCGACAGCCTTGGTTTCTCAAATGATTGCCTCGCATGGTTCACCAACTACTTCTCCGATAGAGTTCAGTGTGTCAAATCAGAGGGCCTGTTGTCCGGGCCTCTGGCAGTCTCTATGGGGGTGCCACAGGGTTCAATTCTTGGGCCGACTCTCTTCTCTGTATACATCAATGATGTCGCTCTTGTGCAGGTGAGTCTCTGATCCACCTCTACGCAGACGACACCATTCTGTATACTTCTGGCCCCTCTTTGGACACTGTGTTAACTACCCTCCAGACAAGCTTCAATGCCATACAACTCTCCTTCCGTGGCCTCCAACTGCTCTTAAACGCAAGTAAAACTAAATGCATGCTCTTCAACCGATCGCTGCCCGCACCTGTCCAGCATCACTACTCTGGACGGTTCTGTCTTAGATTATGTGGACAACTACAAATATCTAGGTGTCTGGTTAGACTGTAAACTCTCCTTCCAGACTCATATCAAACATCTCCAATCTCAAGTTAAATCTAGAATTGGTTTCCTATTTCGCAACAAAGCATCCTTCACTCATGCTGCCAAACATACCCTCGTAAAACTGACCATCCTACCGATCCTCGACTACGGTGATGTCATTTACAAAATAGCCTCCAATACTCTACTCAACAAATTGGATGCAGTCTACCACAGTGCCATCCGTTTTGTTACCAAAGCCCCATATACCACCCACCACTGTGACCTGTACGCTCTCGTTGGCTGGCCCTCGCTTTACACTCGTCGCCATACCCACTGGCTCCAGGTCATCTACAAGTCCCTGCTAGGTGAAGTCCTGCCTTATCTCAGCTCGCTGGTCACCATAGCAGCACCAACCCGTAGCACGCGCTCCAGCAGGTATATCTCACTGGTCACCCCCAAAGCCAATTCCTCCTTTGGCCGACTCTCCTTCCAGTTCTCTGCTGCCAATGACTGGAACGAACTACAAAAATCTCTGAAACTGGAGACACTTATTTCCCTCACCAGCTTTAAGCACCAGCTGTCAGAGCAGCTCACAGACCCCTGCATCTGTATATAGCCCATCTGTAAATAGCCCAACCAACTACCTCATCCCCTACCATATTCATTTATTTATCTTGTTCCTTTGCACCCCAGTTTTTCTACATTGCACATTCATCTACTGCACATCTACTATTCCAGTGTTTAAATGCTATATTGTAATTACTTTGCCACCATGGCCTATTTATTGCCTTTACCTTCCTTATCCTACCTCATTTGCACTCTTTGTATATAGATTAGTTTTTTTCTACTGTATTATTGACTGTATGTTTGTTTTACTCCATGTGTAACTCTGTGTTGTTGTATGTGTCGAACTGCTTTGCTTTATCTTGGCCAGGTCGCAGTTGTAAATGAGAACTTGTTCTCAACTTGCCTACCTGGTTAAAGAAAGGGGAAATAAATAAATAAATAAAACTAATACTGCTCCTTCCTGGTTGCAACTTATAGGAGGAGGAAATGCCTTGCATCAAAACATTGTTGGAATGCCTTTACCCAACCTACAAGGTGTAATGTGTCCTAACACTTGTTTTCCCCTTGGTGAAGTCCAATGGCTGAACAGACACACCAAGGTGGTTACCCAGTAGTTTCCCCTAGCTTTTACTGATATTCTGGTTTGACTAAACAGGACTGCCATAGGCTAACTCAAGGCTGTTTCGTGTCAGAGAATCAATGAATGAAGCCAAAAAGGAAACAGAGCTTTGGAATTTATATCCTGTAGATCAGGGATCATCAACTAGATTCAGGAGCAAGACGATTTTTCTTCTTGAGTGGATGGTCAGGAGCCCGGAACATGATATACAAATCATTTGTAGACTGCAAATTGCCCGCAAAGAACCCCAAACAGATAATATTTGACTAAAACATAATCATTTCAAACCTTGCTTATATGTGTATACAATCACATACCGTATCTCTTTATTATGCGTGGGAATACTTGAGAAAATTTCAAAAATTAAAATCCCTTGGAGCTGATTTGCTGGTGCTTTTACAGTCTTATGTCCACCCAAAAAACAATATACACTACATGACCAAAAGTATGTGGACATTTGCTCGTCAAACATCTCCTTCCAAAATGATGGGCATTAATATGGAGTTGGTCCCCCCCTTTGCTACTATAACAGCCTCCACTCTTCTGCAAAAGCTTTCCACTAGACGTTGGAACATTGTTGAGGGACAAGCGCTTTAGTGAGGTCAGGCACTGATGTCGACCTGGCTCGCAGTTTGCGTTCCAATTTGTCCCAAAGGTGTTCAAAAGAGTTGAGGTCAGGGCTCTGTGCAGGCCAGTCAAGTTCTTCCACACCGATCTCGACAAACCATTTCTGTATGGACCTCACTTTGTGCACGTGGGCATTGTCATGCTGAAACAGGAAAGGGCCTTCCCCAAACTGTTGTCACAAAGTTGAAAGTACAGAATCATCTAGAATGTCATTGTATGCTGTAGCATTAAGATTTCCCTTCACTGGAACTAAGGGGCTTAGCCGAACCATGAAAAACAGCCCCAGACCATTATTCCTCCTCCACCAACTTTATAGTTGGCACTATGCATTGGGGCAGGTAGAGTTCTCCTGGAATCCCACGAAACCCAGATTCATCCGTCGGACTGCCAGATGGTGAAGCGTGATTCATCACTCCAGAGAACGTGTTTCCACTGCTCCAGAATCAAATGGCGGCGAGCTTTACACCACTCCAGCAGACGCTTGGCATTGCGACTGGTGATTTTAGGCTCATGGACAGATGATCAGTGGTCCCGTTCTGTGAGCTTGTGTGGCCATTGTTGCTCCTAGACGTTTCCACTTCACAATAACAGCCCTTACAGTTGACCGGGTCAGCTCAAGTGGGGCAGAAATTTGACGAACAGACTTGTTGGAAAGGTGGCATCCTATGACGGTGCCACATTGAAGGTCACTTAGCTCTTCATTAAGGCCATTTTACTGCCAATGTTTGTCTATGGAGATTGCATGGTTGTGCGCTCGATTATATACACCTGTCAGCAACGGTGTGGTTGAAATAGCTGAATCCACTAATTTGAAGGGGTGTCCACATACTTTTTATAGTGTGTGTGTGTGTGTGTGTGTGTATATATATATATATATATATAAACTGGGGGGAGGGCAAATGATTTGCCAAAGTTATATACACTGCTCAAAAAAATAAAGGGAACACTAAAATAACACATCCTAGATCTGAATGAATGAAATAATCTTATTCAATACTTTTTTCTTTACATAGTTGAATGTGCTGACAACAAATTTACACAAAAATTATCAATGGAAATCAAATGTATCAACCCATGGAGGTCTGGATTTGGAGTCACACTCAAAATTAAAGTGGAAAACCACACTACAGGCTGATCCAACTTTGATGTAATGTCCTTAAAACAAGTCAAAATGAGGCTCAGTAGTGTGTGTGGCCTCCACGTGCCTGTATGACCTCCCTACAACGCCTGGGCATGCTCCTGATGAGGTGGCGGATGGTCTCCTGAGGGATCTCCTCCCAGACCTGGACTAAAGCATCCGCCAACTCCTGGACAGTCTGTGGTGCAACGTGGCGTTGGTGGATGGAGCGAGACATGATGTCCCAGATGTGCTCAATTGGATTCAGGTCTGGGGAACGGGCGGGCCAGTCCATAGCATCAATGCCTTCCTCTTGCAGGAACTGCTGACACACTCCAGCCACATGAGGTCTAGCATTGTCTTGCATTAGGAGGAACCCAGGGCCAACCGCACCAGCATATGGTCTCACAAGGGGTCTGAGGATCTCATCTCGGTACCTAATGGCAGTCAGGCTACCTCTGGCGAGCACATGGAGGGCTGTGCGGCCCCCCAAAGAAATGCCACCCCACACCATGACTGACCCACCGCCAAACCGGTCATGCTGGAGGATGTTGCAGGCAGCAGAACGTTCTCCACGGCGTCTCCAGACTCTGTCACGTCTGTCACATGTGCTCAGTGTGAACCTGCTTTCATCTGTGAAGAGCACAGGGCGCCAATGGCGAATTTGCCAATCTTGGTGTTCTCTGGCAAATGCCAAACGTCCTGCACGGTGTTGGGCTGTAAGCACAACCCCCACCTGTGGACGTCGGGCCCTCATACCACCCTCATGGAGTCTGTTTCNCGTTTGAGCAGACACATGCACATTTGTGGCCTGCTGGAGGTCATTTTGCAGGGCTCTGGCAGTGCTCCTCCTGCTCCTCCTTGCACAAAGGCGGAGGTAGCGGTCCTGCTGCTGGGTTGTTGCCCTCCTACGGCCTCCTCCACGTCTCCTGATGTACTGGCCTGTCTCCTGGTAGCGCCTCCATGCTCTGGACACTACGCTGACAGACACAGCAAACCTTCTTGCCACAGCTCGCATTGATGTGCCATCCTGGATGAGCTGCACTACCTGAGCCACTTGTGTGGGTTGTAGACTCCGTCTCATGCTACCACTAGAGTGAAAGCACCGCCAGCATTCAAAAGTGACCAAAACATCAGCTAGGAAGCATAGGAACTGAGAAGTGGTCTGTGGTCACCACCTGCAGAACCACTCCTTTATTGGGGGTGTCTTGCTAATTGCCTATAATTTACACCTGTTGTCTATTCCATTTGCACAACAGCATGTGAAATTTATTGTCAATCAGTGTTGCTTCCTAAGTGGACAGTTTGATTTCACAGAAGTGTGATTGACTTGGAGTTACATTGTGTTGTTTAAGTGTTCCCTTTATTTTTTTGAGCAGTGTATATACACTATATATAAAAAAGTATGTCCTCTTTCACAGTCATTTTATTAAGTAATACTCTTTCACAGTAATTAGCCTATTTATCTGGTATTTCCTCCAAAACAGCAATTACCTTTTTAATTACATTACCAGATAAATACCATCTGATATAAGATTATAATATAAAGTGTCATCCGACAATCTCCTGAGCTTTAATGACAAACATATGCCTATTAATTTTACCTTACCTAGAAGTACAGAACAACATTACAGTAAAAACCCTCTTTGGACCAATGAGAGGGCTGGTTATTATGATCAGACAGGGGTCAACTCACCTCTATTGGCTGCTGTGGGGCAGAGGAGATGTCTACCTGGAAACCGAAACAAACACTGGCGTTAGGAAGACCAATATTACCTAACAATCCCCCTAATCTGAGTAAAACAGACACAAATTGTTGACAGGTAGCCCCAAGGGTGTCACAATTAAATGACTGAAACCTGGAAGAACATATGAATTGACTCTCTGGCCAACCATTAATGACATGAATTGATCAAATAGTTAAAGAGGACATATTGTAAGAACTGAACTTTATAACCACAACTTCCATCCCTGCCATTATTGCGATTTCTAGCATGGACATAGTCTAGTGAGGCACTGTATCCCTAGGTTTGAGGTGCCATTTCTCTGTACTGGTCATCACCAGACCTCTTCAACCATTACCTATAATACTGATTCCCCTCCTTATAACCCTATCTAGAACCAGATGCCCTGTACATCCTGGTCTCTCAGACCTTCAGAGTCTGAGTGTTCAGAAACAGCCTACAGCAGCACATTCCTCCTGAGTCACGGTGCTGTGCTGCCTCCTGCTCCCTCATCAGATACAGTAACTCCTACAGGTGTTCAGACAGGGAGACTGGTGTAGTACCAATATCTGGGCCCTCCTACGTCATGAGTCACCTTAAAGTGCTACCCTATGGGGCTGTCGTCGGAAGGACCGTTTATTCAGAGAACGGCTCAGTGTCTCTTTTTTTTTTTTTTCTCTCTCTTCGCTGAGTGGAAAGCTAATTCAGCCCAATTAGACGGTTTCTCACTGCAGGACCAGGGCAGGACAGTCTGAATGGGAGACTTAATAGGAGGTTTGATGGCTCACAGCAGAGATTTTCTCTCTGCATCCATTTCCTAACACAATCTGGTCCTCGTGCCAAATACCACTGTAAGATACTCTTACTTGTCTCTTGGAGTTAACAAGCTACTGGCACACACCACGACACTTTGTTTATGGCAAAAGATGGGTCAAACAAACATTGACATTTATTCTGCAGCATGCTCTCTCTCCAAACACACACACCACATGCTGTACTTCATTAGGCCGACATGTGAAGACTGATGGAGCATCGTGATGGAACTGAAATGGTTTCTTGTTGTTTGGCTTGTTGAAACATGAAACCATTGAACTCCACAAACCACTATACAGCAATAATAACAACCAAGAACAAATGTTAATGCTGTCTTATACAAGACTGATTGTGCAGGGTGATAGGGGTAGCTGACAGGTTAGCCACCTGACTGGCACTGAAGCACATAAATATCACTGAAAAGTTATTCTGTCTCTCTGTACGCTGCGGGCTAATGGCTTGCCTGGAGAAGCCCTGGAGATAAGAGAACTGATACATGTTTATTTTGTATATTGTTGCTTTGGCAATACGAATTTACTATTTTATTTTTGCCAATAAATCATTTTTGAATTTGGTTTTGAATTTCAGAACAGAAAAAAATCTTTAGGAGAGGTTCTTGGTGGGTTTCTGAAACCTCTTGGCTATAAACTGTTGCAGCCCACCTTCCCAAACTACATAATACACTGTTTATTCTCAGTATTCAACGGATACCTCTAAAAACCTCTAAATAACAGAGTAAACACCCCAAAAATGCCTGCAATAAGTAAAAACAGCTGTATTTTACAAACAAGATTGCTTGAATGACACCTTCACAGTATGTTCACTATCCCCATTTGCCTGACATTCGCTGTTGAGATGTATTATTGTGAAAACGGGAGATTGCTTTGATAAGGTCAGTAACAAATAGAAAATACTGTTTTGCCGAAATAATTTAACTCCCTATAATCTGGGCGGGAAATCTCATCAGTAACAGATATGATAGATAAGACAGAGCGCTGACAAATTGTTTTACTGTTGGGGACGTTCACAGAACTACGGTCACTTGCAGCCCAGAGCACAGATTGTTCTAAGAAAGTGTTCACGCTCATCAGCCCCAAGTTTCTCAAGAAGTGGCGAGCCGGAACTGTATGCGCAAACCTGCGAGGTTCAAACCTGTGCTTTTCAACATGCAATAATATGTCTTGGTAGCCTATTCCAGGAAAGCAATGCGAAACTGACAACTATTTAATAAACGACAATGTTGCATATTCATATTGTTTAGGCTATTGTTAGGTTGCTTGTTTAAAATCGAACTGAAAGCAGGCCACCCGCAGCTCCACGTTAAAATGTTGACGGGCACTAGTGTCGCAACTCGCATGTGTGTCGCATAGGCCTAGTTCTATTATCAACCGTTGTGCACCTTGAAACGGGTCTTACCTCTTGGAGATAACCTGTCAAGTGTAACAAGATCGCCACACTCGATGCAATCTGCAGCAATCCCATAATAGCAAGAGTTCCGAATATTAGCGGTCTATAGGTGGGTTCCGAGCCATGGGACGGGTGGTAGCGGGGCTGAGCGCTCTCCGTGTCGGAGTGGTTCCTCAGGTAGCCTCGGTAATCATTAGCTGCCATGGTGAGACCTGGTGCTCTGGATGAATAGACTACTTTCAGTGGAAGGAAGGAAATTCTGACCGAGGAGAGCTATAAACAGTGGGTGGGCAGAAGACTAGCGGCTCCCTTTGTAGAGAGACAGCCAATCAGACGAAAGTGATCTCTAGTGTGTGTGTGTGTGTGCGCGCGCGCGCTGCCTGTCAAGACGCGCGCACACCCATATAACCATAACCGTACAGGACAGGTTAAACTAGACCGGGCTCTTTATAACACACAGCTGTGGCTGTAGCCCAAGATCACTCCTGCCGCGGTGATGGAATGATTGGTAAGAGATGGCAGTTATAAGCGCTTTATGTCCATAGGAGTCTGGCAGTTATTTTTACTCAAGGTTTTCTTTGCAGAGTAAATGTTCCCTAGTGGATGAATTGTCTCATTAGAGAAGTCATTCCCAACCCTAATATCTCTGTTTAGGGATTCACCGTATAACACCGGATATGACACCGGATGTGTGTGTGTGTGTGTGTGTGTGTGTGTGTACCTCTGTGCATGCAACACCTCAACCTCAACACCCACATACTGTCTTCCACTCATCGAATGTGAACACTGACACAATAATAACCACAAATTGGAGATGTCACTTTGTCATAGCCAATCATAGCCTGTACACAACGACAGACAGACATTATTGTCACTCTGATCAGACAAACAGATCAACACACTATGACAGCTTATTTTGAAATAGACACAAATTACTAATTTGAAATTCGTGACAGACATTTTTTGTGTGTGTGTGTATTACACGATTTTCATCTCAACACATTTCGTGTGTATTTCACAATTTTCTTTATTCATAACCCATTGTACATGACACATTGGATAATGTTAGCTAGGGTAATTAGCTGGCTAACATCAGCTAGGCTAGGGGTGAAGTTTAGGGGTTAGGTAACATGCTGTCACGTCCTGGCCATGGAGAGCCCTCTGAGTTTCTCTATGGGGGTTAGGCCAGGGTGTGACTAGGGTTGTCTCACAGACTTCATGGTGTTTTTTTTGAGTGTGGTTCCCAATTAGAGGCAGCTGGTTGTCGTTGCCTCTAATTGGGAATCCTATTTAGGTTGTTCCTTTTCCCACCTGCATTGTGGGTTAATGTTTTGTATTTGTGTGTGCCGCACCTGCGTGACGGGTCGTTCGTTGTTTATTTTGCCAGTTTGCATTTTAATTAAAGTATGTATACTGGAAACCTCACTGCGTCTTGGTCCACTCCATCGGAAAACTGTGACACATACTAACGGGTTTGATTTTATTTATTAGGATCCCCATTAGCGTCAATGCAACATCTAGTCTTACTAGTGTTCGACACATAACGAAAAAGACATTACAGCCAAAGACTTTGAAATGTACATTTTTTTAAAAAATTTAATTTCCCCTTTATTTAACCAGGTAGGCCAGTTGAGAACAAGTTCTCATTTACAACTGTGACCTGGCCAAGATAAAGCAAAGCAGTTCGACACATACAACAACACCTAGTTACACATGGAGTAAACAAACACAGTCAATAATACTGTAGAAAAAAAATAAAAAATCTATATACAATGTGTGCAAATGAGGTAAGATAAGGAACGTAAAGGCAATAAATAGGCCATGGTGGCGAAGTAATTACAGTATAGCAATTTAACACTGGAATGGTAAATGTGCAGTAGATGAATGTGCAAAGTAAAAATACTGGGGTGCAAAGGAGCAAGATAAATAAATGAATACGGTAGGGGATGAGGTAGTTGGTTGGGCTATGTACAGGTGCAGTGATCTGTGAACTGCTCTGACAGCAGGTGCTTAAAGCTAGTGAGGGAGATAAGTGTCTCCAGTTTCAGAGATTTTTGTAGTTCGTTCCAGTCATTGGCAGCAGAGAACTGGAAGGAAAGGTGGCCAAAAGAGGAATTGGCTTTGGGGGTGACCAGTGATATATACCTGCTGGAGCGCGTGCTACGGGTGGGTGCTGCTATGGTTACCAGCGAGCTGAGATAAGGCTGGGCTTTACCTAGCAGGGACTTGTAGATGACCTGGAGCCAGTGGGTCTGGCGACGAGTATGTAGCGAGGGCCAGCCGACTAGAGCATACAGGTCGCAGTGGTGGGTGGTATAAAGGGCTTTGGTGACAATGCGGATGGTACTGTGATAGACTGCATCCAGTTTGCTGAGTAGAGTATTGGAAGCTGTTTTGTAGATGACATCGCCGAAGTCGAGGATCGGCAGGATAGTCAGTTTTACTAGTGCAAGTTTGGCAGCGTGATTGAAGGAGGCTTTGTTGCGAAATAGAAAGCCGATTCTATATTTAATTTTGGATTGGAGATGTTTAATGTGAGTCTGGAAGGAGAGTTTACAGTCTAGCCAGACACCTAGGTATTTGTAGTTGTCCACGTATTCTAGGTCAGAGCCGTCCAGGGTAGTGATGCTAGTCGGGAGGGCGGGTGCAGGCAGCGAACGGTTGAAAAGCATGCATTTGGTTTTACTAGCGTTTAAGAGCAGTTGGCGGCCACGGAAGGAGTGTTGTATGGCATTTAAGCTCGTTTGGAGGTTAGTTAACACAGTGTCCAAAGAAGGGACAGAAGTATACAGAATGGTGTCGTCTACATACACTACCAGTCCAAAGTTTGGACACACCTACTTATCCAGGGTTTATATTTTTACTATTTTCTACATTGTAGAATAGTGAAGACATCAAAACTATGAAATAACACATATGGAATCATGTAGTAACCAAAAAAAGTGTTTAACAAGTACATTTTATATTTGAGATTCTTCAAAGTAGCCACCCTTTGGCTTGACAGCTTTGCACACTCTTGGCATTCTCTCAACCAGCTTCATGAGGTAGTCACCTGGAATGCATTTCAATTAACAGGTGTGCCTTGTTAAAAGTTAATTTGTGGAGTTTCTTTCCTGCATTTGAGACAATTAGTTGTGTTGTGACAAGGTAGCGGTGGTATACAGAAGATAGCCCTATTTGGTAAAATACTAAGTCCATATTATGGCAAGAACAGCTCCAATAAGCAACGAAAAACGACAGTTCATTATTACTTTAAGACATGAAGGTCAGTCAATCCGGAAAATTTCAAGAACTTTGAAAGTTTCTTCAAGTGCAGTCGCAAAAACCATCAAGCGCTATGATGAAACTGGCTCTCATGAGGACCGCCACAGGAAAGGATGACCCAGAGTTACCTCTGCTGCAGAGGATAAGTTCATTAGAGTTACTACCAGCCTCAGAAATTGCAGCCCAAATAAATGCTTCACAGAGTTCAAGTAACAGACACATTTCAACATCAACTGTTCAGAGGAGAGTGCGTGAATCAGGCCTTCATGGTTGAATTTCTGCAAGGAAACCACTTCTAAAGGACACCAATAAGATGAGTAGGTGAACGGATGATCTCCGTATGTGTGGTTCCCACCGTGAAGCACGAAGGAGGAGGTGTGATGGTGCTTTGCTAGTGACACTGTCTGTGATACGCCATCCCATCTGCTTTGCACTTAGTCCCACTATCATTTGTTTTTCAACAGGACAATGACCCAACACACGTCCAGGCTGTGTAAGGGCTATTTGACCAAGAAGGAGAGTGATGTAGTGCTGCATCAGAAGACCTGGCCTCCACAATCACCAGACCTCAACCCAATTGAGATGGTTTGGGATGAGTTGGACCGCAGAGTGAATGAAAAGCAGCCAACAAGTGCTCAGCATATGTGGGAACTCCTTCAAGACTGTTGGAAAAGCATTCCAGGTGAAGCTGGTTGAGAGAATGCCAAGAGTGTGTAAAGCTGTCAAGGCAAAGGGTGGCTACTTTGAAGAATCTAAAATATATTTAGATGTAGCACTTTTTTTTGGTTACTACATGATTCCATATGTGTTATTTCATCATTTTGATGTCTTCACTATTATTCTACAATGTAGAAAATAGTAAAAGTAAAGAAAAACCCTGGAATGATTAGGTGTGTCCAAACTTTTGACTGGTAATGTACATTTAAAAACAATAACATGTAGTGTGCGTGTATCTATCAGTTACGCATAGGCTACATGTCAGTACATACACACAACAAGTAGGTTAAGTTTAGGAGTTAGGTTAAAGGATTAAGGTTAGGGCTAGCTAACATGCTAAGTAGATGCAAAGTAGCTACAGATGTAGTAAGTAGTTAATTAGCTAAAATGCAAAAGTTGTCCATGATGAGATTCTAACACGCAACCTTTGGGTTAATTTTAGTGATTGAATTCAATGATGAGTAAGAACGTGTTTATCAGAATGCATGCTATTGGGCTATTAAAGTCACTATCAAACCCAAAAAACTTTACAATCTAGTCCAATGTCACAACTTCCGCCGAAGTCGGTCCCTCTCCTTGTTCGGGCGCGTTCGGCGGTCGACATCACCGGTCTTCTAGCCATCGCGATCTACGTTTCATGTTCCATTTGTTTTGTCTTGTTTTACACACCTGGTTTCAATTCCCCAATTATATGTTCATTATTTAACCCTCTGTTTTCCCCATGTTTTTGTGCGATTGTTTGTTTGTAATACGGTCCGTTATTGTGGGCTCGATTATTTGAGTTGTATTGGAATTTTGAGTAAAATACGTTTATTACTCATATCTGCTGTCCTGCGCCTGACTCCTCTACACCAGCCACACACAGGCTCTATTGCAGAATCACGCACCCAGACGAATGGAGTCAGCAGGAGCAGACGCCCTCCCTGTGGCAGTAGAGGAGCGCGTATAGCAGCACGCGACCATGTTGCAACGTCTGGGCACCGCCATGGATCACGTGCTGCAGACGATGGATAGATGGGAGAGAGAAGGAGGTCTGCCAGCGCCTCCACCAGCCCCACGACAGCAGGTCCCACTGTCCACCCTTCCTTCACCCGGACCCAGCGGGATTCGGCTCGCGCTCCCGAGGGAGTATGATGGGACGGCTGCCGGATGCCAGGGGTTCCTACTCCAGCTGGAACTCTACCTGGCGACCATCCACCCGGCTTCTTCGGGACGTGAGAGCGTGTCCGCCCTCGTCTCCTGCCTCTCAGGCAAAGCCGTGGAGTGGGCCAACGCTGTATGGAGTGAAGGAGACGCGACGTTGGACCATTACTCAGAGTTTACCCGCCGCTTTCGGGCAGTTTTCGACCACCCGCCTGAGGGTCGAGCGGTGGGTGAACGTCTGTTCCATCTGAGGCAGGGGACGAGGAGCGCGCAAGATTTCGCTTTGGACTTTCGGCCCCTGGCCGCCAGCGCGGGATGGAATGTCAGGGCCCTGATCGATCACTATCGGTGCAGTCTGCGCGAGGACATCCGTCGGGAGTTGGCCTGCCGAGACACCACCCTAACGTTGGACCAGCTGGTGGACATGTCCATCCGGCTGGACAACCTGCTGGATACCTGCGGACATCTGGATCGGGGCCTGTCAGTTCCATCCCCCAGCACCTCCGCTCCGACGCCCATGGAGCTGGGAGGTGCAGAGCTTAGGGCGACTGGAGGAGGGGCCATTCCCTGCACCATCTGTGGCCGCAGAGGGCACACTGCTGGTCGGTGCTGGGGGGTTCCTCAGGGAGTCGAGGCAGCAGGCAGGGTACTATCGTGTCACCCCAGGTGAGTAGGCACCAGGCTCACACAGAGCCCCCTGTTGCTCACATGTATGTGTTTATTACATTTCCTGAGTTTTCCCCGCATTCCCAGCATAAGGCGCTCGTAGATTCAGGCGCAGCTGGGAATTTTATTGACCGTTCATTTGCCCATAGTTTAGGGATCCCCATTGTTCCTGTGGATATGCCGATCCCTGTGCACGCCCTAGATAGTCAACCATTAGGGTCAGGGCTGATTAGGGAGGCCACCGCTCCAGTAGGCATGGTTACGCAGGGGGGGTCACAGGGAGAGAATCAGTCTCTTCCTTGATTCTCCTGCGTTTCCCGTGGTGCTGGGCCTACCCTGGTTGGCCTGTCATGACCCCACTATTTTGTGGCAACAGAGGGCTCTCAAGGGGTGGTCATGAAAGTGCTCAGGTAGGTGTGTAGGGGTTTCCATCAGTGCGACTACGGTGGAAAGTCCAGACCAGGTCTCCACTGTGCGCATCCCCTCAGAATATGCCGATTTGGCTCTCGCCTTCTGTAAGAAGAGGGCGACTAAATTACCACCCCATCGACGGGGGGATTGTGCGATAAATCTCCTGGTAGACGCAGCACTTCCCAGGAGTCACGTGTATTCTCTGTCCCAGGAGGAGACGGCGGCTATGGAAACATATGTCTCCGAATCCCGGGGCAAGGATACATTCGGCCCTCCACTTCACCTGCCTCCTCGAGTTTCTTTTTTGTGAAGAAGAAGGATGGAGGTCTGCGCCCGTGTATTGACTATCGGGGTATCAATCAGATCACTGTGAGATACAGCTACCCGCTGCCTCTCATAGCCAGTGCGATCGAGTCAACGCACAGGGCGCGCTTCTTCACAAAATTGGATCTCAGGAGCGCTTACAACCTGGTGCGTATCCGGGAGGGGGACGAGTGGAAGATGGCATTTAGTACCACCTCAGGGCACTATGAGTACCTCGTCATGCCGTACGGGTTGATGAATGCTCCATCAGTCTTCCAGGCCTTTGTTGACTAAATTTTCCGGGACCTGCACGGGCAGGGTGTAGTGGTGTATATCGACGACATTCTGATATACTCCGCTACACACGCGAGCATGTATCCCTGGTGCGCAGGGTGCTTGGTCGACTGTTGGAGCATGACCTGTACGTCAAGGCTGAGAAATGTCTGTTCTTCCAACAGTCCGTCTCCTTCCTAGGGTACCGCATTTCCACGTCAGGGGTGGAGATGGAGAGTGACCGCATTTCAGCTGTGCGTAATTGTCCAACTCCCACCACGGTAAAGGAAGTGCAGCGGTTCCTAAGGTTTGCCAACTACTACCGGAGGTTTATCCGGGGCCTTGGTCAGGTAGCGGCTCCAATTACCTCACTGCTGAAGGGGGGACCAGTGCGACTACAGTGGTCGGCTGAGGCGGACAGGGATTTTAGTCACCTGAAGGCTCTGTTTACCTCGGCTCCCGTGCTGGCTCATCCGGATCCCTCTTTGGCGTTCATATTGGAGATGGACGCGTCCGAGGCTGGGATAGGAGCCGTGCTCTCTCAGCGCTTGGGTACGCCACCGAAGCTCCACCCCTGTGCGAAACTATGATGTGGGGGACCGGGAGCTATTTGCTGTTGTCAAGGCTCTGAAGGTCGTGGAGACATTGGCTTGAGGGAGCTAAACACCCTTTTCTCATCTGGACTGACCATCACAATCTGGAGTACATCCGGGCGGTGAGGAGACTGAACCCTCGCCAGGCAAGGTGGGCCATGTTCTTTACCCGTTTTGTTTTCACCCTGTCCTACCGACCAGGTTCCCAGAACGCTAAGGCAGACTGTCCCGGATGTATGACACAGAGGAGCGGTCCATGGATCACACTCCCATACTCCCGGCCTCTTGCCTGGTGGCACCGGTAGTGTGGGAGCTGTATGCGGACATCGAGCGGGCGTTACATACAGAGCCCACTCGCTCTCAGTGTCCCACTCCCTCTCTGCGACCAGTTGATCTATTGGGCCCACACGTCACCCTCCTCTGGTCATCCTGGCATCGGTCGGACAGTGCGCTGTCTTAGTGGGAAGTACTGGTGGTCCACCTTGGCCAAGGACGTGAGGGTTTATGTTTCCTCCTGCTCGGTGTGCACCCAGTGCAAGGCTCCTAGACACCTGCCCAGAGGGAAGTTACAACCCCTACCCGTTCCACAACGGCCATGTTCGCACCTGTCGGTGGACTTCCTGACTGATCTTCCTCCCTCACAAGGCAACACCATGATCCTGGTCGTTTTTCGGTTTTCTAAGTCTTGTCGTCTCCTCCCTTTGCCCAGTCTCCCTACGGCCCTACAGACTGCGGAGGCCCTGTTCAAACACGTCTTCCGGCACTACGGGGTGCCTGAGGACATAGTCTCTGATCGGGGTCCACAGTTCACGTCCAAGGTCTGGAGGGCGTTTATGGAACGTCTGGGGGTCTCGGTCAGCCTCACCTCAGGTTTTCACCTCGAGAGTAACGGGCAGGTGGAGAGAGTAAACCAGGATGTGGGTAGGTTTCTGCGGTCCTATTGCCAGGACCGGCCGGGGGAGTGGGCGGCGTTCATCCCATGGGCAGAGATGGCCCGAAACTCACTCCGCCACTCCTCCACTAACCTCTCTCCCTTCCAGTGCGTACTGAGGTATTAGCCGGTTCTGGCACCTTGGCATCAGAGCCAGATCGAGGCTCCTGCGGTGGACGAATGGTTTAAGCGCTCGGAGGAGACCTGGGACGCCGCCCATGTGCACCTGCAACGGGCCGTGAGGCGGCAGAAGGCGAGCGCCGACCGCCACCGCAGTGAGGCCCCAGTGTTCGCACCGGGGGACCGGCTCTGGCTCTCGACCCAAAACCTGCCCCTCCGCCTGCCCTGCCGGAAGCTGGGCCCGCAGTTTGTGGGGCCATTCAAAGTCCTGAGAAGACTGAACGAGGTTTGTTACAGATTACAGCTCCCCCAGATTACCGTATTAACCCCTCGTTCCATGTGTCTCTCCTCAGGCCGGTGGTGGCTGGTCCACTCCAGGAGTCTGAGGTGCGGGAGGTTCCTCCGCACCTCTAGACATCGAGGGGGCCCCGGCGTATGCTGTTCGAGCCATCCTGGACTCGAGGCGTTGGAGGAGGGGCCTTCAGTACCTTGTGGAGTGGGAGGGGTACGGTCCGGAGGAGAGATGCTGGGTGCCGGTGGAGGTCGTGTTGGACCCTTCGATGCTGCGGGAGTTCCACCGTCTCCATCCGGATCGCCCTGCGCCTTGTCTTCCGGGTCGTCCCGAGGTCGGTGTTGGCGCGCTGCTGGAGCCGCGCGTCAAGGGGGGGGTTCTGTCACAACTCCCTCTCCTTGTTCAGGCATCGTTCGGCGGTCGACGTCACCGGTCTTCTAGCCATCGCCGATCTACTTTTCATGTTCCATTTGTTTTGTCTTGTTTTACACACCTGGTTTCAATTCCCCAATTATATGTTCATTATTTAACCCCCTGTTTTCCCCATGTTTTTTGTGTGTGATTGTTTGTTCGTAATACGGTCCATTATTGTGGGCTCGATTATTTGAGTTGTATTGGAATTTTGAGTAAAATATGTTTATTACTCATATCTGCTGTCCTGCGCCTGACTCCTCTACACCAGCTACACACAGGCTCTATTACATCCAATACAATTCAATAAAATGTTCTGTCCCCTTACGGCAATTGGTTCCTCTGTGCTGCCTCAGCTTCTTCACTGTGAGTATTACAGGGTCTAAACTGTATATAATATCAACATCCCAGTGGTCCTTCCCTGGCCAGGAGAATTATACTGGAATAACCTCCCTGCTCTACTGGAATAACCTCCATGCTCTACTGTTTTCTGATGACAGCAAAAGAAACAACAACATAGTATTTGAAAACCCAGCAGAAAGAAAAACTCTGTTTTGAAACAAAGGTTATTTTAGGCAGACACTGTGACAATAGAAAGGGGGGACAGAGAGGGGGTAGGTTGGTGAATTTGCAAAATCCAACTGAATCTCTGGGTGCCAGTGGAGTTCATGGGAGAAATGTGGCTTTTTTACATCTTTAGCCCTAAACCAGCAAACCTCCTGGCGCTAGAAACAAGTAATACTCTGTCATTATGGGCTTTTTGATTTCACAAAACCACACACACATGATTTCAGTTATGTGTAGTAGAACTATATTTAATTTGTATGCAATGGATGTCTCCCTGTTCTTATAGGCAACATGCTTCACAAACCTACCTCCATCTACTGACAGATGCCAAGGTCACTACCATTGTAGGAAAGCAAAATACATCCTACTTCAATAACCTTCGGACCTTAGGTTTGACCTCCCTAACATGGTTTACAAACCTGCCTCCCATTGGTAGACATTCACCTGTACTCATCTGATAGGAGAGGCAAACACTGACTTTGAGTAAAGCCAGAGTGTCTATGTATGCGGATGACTCAACACTAGGGAAAGGGAGGTACCTAGTCAGTTGTACAACTGAATGCCTTCAACTGAAATTTTGTCTTCCACATTTAACCCAACCCATCTGAATCAGAGAGGTGCGGGGGGCTGCCTTAATCGACATCCACGTCTTCGGCGCCTGGGGAACAGTGGGTTAACTGCCTTGTTCAGGGGCAGAACAACAGATTTTTACCTTGTCAGCTCGGGGTTTCAACCTTGCAACCTTCCGGTTAACAAGTCCAACGCTCTAACCACTAGGCTACCTGCCACCCCTACTGTATACACGTCAGCTACTACAGCGACTGAAATGACTGCAACACTTAACAAAGAGCTGCAGTTAGTTTCAGAATGGGTGGCAAGGCATAAGTTAGTCCTAAATATTTCAAAAACTAAAAGCATTGTATTTGGAACAAAACACTCACTAAACCCTAAACCTCAACTAAATCTTGAAATAAATAATGTGGAGATGACTAAACTGCTTGGAGTAACCCTAGATTGTAAACTGTCATGGTCAAAACCTATTGATGCAGTAGTAGCTAAGATGAGGAGAAGTCTGTCTATAATAAAGCGATGCTCTACACTATCAACAAGGCAGGTCCTACAGGCCCTAGTTTTGTCGCACCTTGACTTCTGTTCCGTCGTGTGGTCAGGTGCCACAAAAAAGGACTTAGGAAAATTGCAATTGGCTCAGAACAGGGCAGCACGGCTGGCCCTTGGATGTACACAGACAGCCAATATTAATAATATGCATGTCAATCTCTCCTGGCAGAAAGTGGAAGAGAGATTGACTTCCTCACTACTTTTTTATTTATGAGAGGTATTGACATGTTGAATACACCGAGCTGTCTGTCTAAACTACTGGCACACAGCTCGGACACCCATGCATACCCCACAAGACATGCCACAAGAGGTCTCTTCACAGTCCCCAAGTCCAGAACAGACTATGTGAGGCGCACAGTACTACATAGAGTCACGACTACATGGAAGTCTATTCTACATCAAGTAACTGACGCAAACAGGAAATTCAGATAAAAAACCCCGATTAAAAACACCTTATGGAACAGCGGGGACTGTGAAGCAACACAAACATTGGCACAGACACATGCATGTACATACACACACACACACACACGATAACATACGCACTCTACATACATATGGATTTAGTACTGTTGATATGTGGTAGTGGTGGAGTAGGGGCCTGAGGGCACACAGTGTGTTGTGAAATCTGTGAATGTATTGTAATGTTTTTAAAATTGTATAAACTGCCATAATTTTGCTGGACCCCAGGAAGAGTAGCTGCTGCTTTGGCAGAAGCTAATGGGGATCCATAATAAATACATATACAAACCCCCTTCCCTTCCTTCATGACCTCTTGAACTTGGCTGCCCGTGCCCTGCCCCTGGCCCTGTGCCTCTGGCTCTGTCTGTGGCTCTACCCCTGCCTCTAACTGTGATCCTGTTAGCTCCTCTCCCGGTCAGCGGTGCTTAATACACCGTGAGAACCTGTGTTTAGCTGTGGCTTTCCTGCTCTACCCTCAGCTATTTCCCCCCAGCCCAGGAACCTGGACTAGCGGCCTGCGGTACAGCAAAGGTTTGGGTGGTGTTGTGTTTGTGTGTGTGGTATTCCTCCGTGTTTTGCCATGTGAGCTGTTCTGGTCTCTCTGCCAGAGAGGAGTGGGGCGGACCGAACCCAACGCTCCTTCCGGGAGGGGGGGCCTGAAGCTGGAGAGAGAGAATTCTGTGTTAAATAGACCCGCTAGTGTTCTATTAGGGAGATTGGCAGAAGTGGACATACATACAGACCTCGATAACCGTTCATAGGATTTTAACTCACCAGCAACCACTAAGCCTCGTCCTAACCTTAAGCCCAAAGAATATATATAAAGATGTTCTACTTGCTCATCAATTCTGACAATATCACCACTGACCTTTCTACCGTGGCCATATAGTGACCATCTGATTACTAGCCCTTCCCACAGAGCACAGTCTGAAGTAAGGGGTGAGGGGTTAGAGGTCAGAAGCGCGTCCCTAGTATGCCAGACTGTTAAGTCACAGTGAGAAGAGAAGGTTCAGTAGTCTAGACTTCTTCTCAGGGCTATTTCAGTTTCAAAACAACCAGCGTCATTTCACTGGATTCAGGTTATTTTGAAGCCCACAAGTGGGCAGAGATTTTAAATTAGAATGGCCAAATACTGTATAATAAGGAAGTGGATGTGTTTGCACAGTTTGGGAGTTTTGGTCTGTGATATTTGTAACCCTGTCCCCAGGCTCAATTGCTACCACACATAGAGAGCCAGCTGGGTGGACTTGATAATATTGGTGACATGCGTTTTTGTGTGCAACATTTCCCTCAATTGCTAATGCAGTAGTTTGTCCTTGATTTGATTGAGCAGTCTAGAAAATGTGTTTTTGCTAACCAGGTTATTTGCAGGTAAACAGTTGTGTACCCAAGGTATAATAGATGTGTGTCCTCAGTTCATTTATTCAGTCTGAATTAGAGAATGAATTACAATTGCCTTGTCGAATGAAGAGTCATGACATGCAGAGTCGTATATTGTCAGTCTCTCCCCTCTCTCCCACATCCTCTGTGGTAACAACTTCATCCCCAATCTGCCATTACACACACACACACACACACACACACACACACTTGTGCAGAAACACAACTTTTCAGAGAGCATACAGAAGTAGACAGACTCCACCAAAGGTCTGTCTTCTGTCTCCTGGATTATTACATAGCAACCTGCTTAGCAACTTGGATATATACAGTGAAGTTCAACCTTCACTCCTTCAACACACACACTCTCTGTCCCAATCTCACATCACATTGGTCAGTGGTTTTATCAAAACTATACATTTTTAAAAATAACATTTGAGAAATTGTAGTCTAAGTAGTGATATTCCTTCTTATTAGACCGATGTACACTGAACAAAATAAACGCAACATGCAACAATTTCAAAGATTTTACTGAGTTACAGTTCATATAAGGAAATCTGAAAATTGAAATTCATTAGGCCTTAATCTATGGATATCACGACTGGGAATACAGATATGCATCTGTTGGTCAAAGTAGGGGCGTGGATCAGAAAACCAGTCAGTATCTGGTGTGACCACCATTTGCCAAATGCAGCACGACACATCTCCTTCGTATAGAGCTAGTTGATCAGGTTAATTGAGAGTGTGTGTTGTCCCACTCCTCTTCAATGGCTGTGCGAAGTTGCTGGATGTTGGCAGGAACTGGACCACGCTGTCGTACACATTTATCCAGAGCATCCCAAACATGCTCAATGGGTAACATGTCTAGTGAGTATGCAGGCCATGGAAGAACTGGGACATGTTCTGCTTCCAGGAATTGTGTACAGATCCTTACGACAATGGACCTCAGGATCTCGTCACGATATCTCTGTGCATTCAAATTGCCACCGATAAAATGCTATTGTGTTCGTTGTTCGTAGCTTATGACTGCCCATATCAACACCACCACCACAATGTATTTAAATGTATTTTATTTAACCTTTATTTAACACTGTATCATATCTCCGGGGAAGTTTGAAGTGTTTGAAGTGACCACAGAGAGGAAGAAGAGGTTAGGTTAAGAGGTTTCGGGAGGGAGATTGATGTCATGTACCGGGCACTCTGTTCACAACGTTGACATCAGCAAACCACTCACCCACACGATGCCATACACGCTGTCTGTCATCTGCCCGGTACAGTTGAAACCGGGATTTAACCGTGAAGAGCACACTTCCCCAGCGTGCCAGTGGCCAATGAAGTTGAGCATTTGGCTACTGAAGTCAGTTACGACACCGAACTGCAGTCAGGTCAAGACCATGGTGAGGACGATGAGCATGCAGATGAGCTTCCCTGAGATTGTTTGTGGCCGTTTGTGCAGTAAATTCTTCGGCTGTACAAACCCACAGTTTCATCAGCAGCTGTCTGGGTGGCTGGTCTCAGACGATCCCACAAGTGAAGAAGTCGGATGTGGAAGTCCTGGGCTGGCGTGGTTACACGTGGTCTGCGGTTGTGAGAACGACGTTGAAGGTGGCTTATGGTAGAGAAATTAATATTAAATGCTCTGGCAACAGCTCTGGTGGACATTCCTGCAGTCAGCATGCCAATTGAATGCTCCCTCAACTTGAGACATCTGTGGCATTGTGTAGTGTGACTAAACTGCACATTTTAGAGTGGCCTTTTATTGTCTTTTCAGTATTAATGCTGCTGGTAGGGTTTCCTACCGTGGGATAAAACGTTTCAAGAGAGCAGTATCCCGCCATGACCATGACTCCCATCAGGGTGTGTATGTGTGTGGAGAGAGAGAGAGTGTGTGTGTGTAGGGGGGGCAGCAGTCTACTGCCCTCTGAATGACCTCTGGTTGAGAAATCGGAATGTCTACAAGACACACACACACACACACACACACACGCACACACATTTGCCTGCAAAAAAAACAACACGAACACACACCAAGAGAAATGCATCTCAGCTAAAGAATGCTGTGGGTCTGAGGGCTGCCCAGCCTCTAATTATCCTACTGATGTAGTGGTGTGTGTGTGTGTGTGTGTGTGTGTGTATGGTAAACATTATATATTCTGTGATTCGCCTGACATAAACACAGCCGGTCTCTGCTTCATGAGGAACCATGCATTACATCACTTCTTTCATCTGCCTCTTCATCTCTCCATTTTACTACTCCCTCATCCCTCTCTTCCCTCTGAAGGTTTCCTGCCTGTGTGGATTGGTCTCACTGTGCTTCAACTATAACACTAACAATAGTGAACCCATAAGCTAGCTACAGTAACTACAGCAAACATCGATCTAATCTACTGCCTGTGTCACCATGTGTTAGGCCAATTGTCATAACCTGCCATAGTATATTACGACTGCTCATATATGGCAAGTGACAGAACACCTGCTGCTCTGTGTGAACTGTGAGAAACAAAGAGAGAGAGAAAACAGAAACGGAGAGACAGAGAAACATTTGTGAGAGGCTGTTACTGACTGGAGGGATGTGCGGAGGCATGTTCTGTGTGTTTGTAGTTTGGGATTTTTTTGTTGACCTCCTTAATGCTGTTCATCTTCAAACCACATCTCTCTGGTGAAACAACATTAATTCAGACAATAGGACATCTGCTGCCAGGCCAGTTCCAGTTCCACTGCAGCAGCCTGCTCTTCAGAATCTGGGAGGTACAACACTGCGGCAGGATCAACAATGACATCAATCTCCCTCACAAAACCTCTGAACCTAACCTCT
The DNA here is from genome assembly GCA_003317085.1 of Hucho hucho. Taxonomy (NCBI): domain Eukaryota; kingdom Metazoa; phylum Chordata; class Actinopteri; order Salmoniformes; family Salmonidae; genus Hucho; species Hucho hucho. Next base: position 52,757 of record QNTS01005777.1, read on the forward strand.
CCTTCCTCTCGGTGGTCACTGTGGTCACAGACCCAGAGATATGATATGGCTGTGATGTGTGTGTGTTTGGGATGTGCAGGGAATATGATAGTGGCCTGAAGTCATGGAAAAAGGTGAGTTGTTGAGAGACCAGAGAAACAAGCTTCTCTGGTCTTATGATACCAAGATTGAACTCTTTGGCCTGAATATCAAAACGTCACGTCTGGAGGAAACCTGGCACCATACCTACGGTGAAGCGTGGTGTTGGCAGAATCATGCTTTGGGGATGTTTTTCAGAGGCAGGGACTGAGAGACTAGTCAGGATCGAGGGAAAGATGAATGGACTAAAGTACAGAGACCCTTGATGAAAACAATCAATCAATCAAATGTATTTATAAAGCCCTTTTTACATCAGCAGATGTCAAAGTGCTATACAGAAACCCAGCCTAAAACCCCAAACAGCAAGCAATGCAGATGTATAAGCTCGGTGGCTAGGAAGAAACCTAGAGAGGAACCAGTCTCTGAGGGGTGGCTAGTCCTCTTCTGGCTGTGCCGGGTAGAGATAACAGTACATGGCCATTAAGGCCAGATTGTTCTCCAAGTTGTTCAAACGTTCATAGATGACCAGCAGGTTCAAATAATAATCACAGTGGTTGTAGAGGGTGCAACAGGTCAGTACATCAGGAGTAAATGTCACTTGGCTTTTCATAGCTGGGCATTCAGAGGTCGAAACAGCAGGTGCAGTAGAGAGAGAAAGTTGAAAACAGCAGGTCTGGGACAAGGTAGCACGTCCAGTGAACAGGTCAGGGTTCCATAGTCGCAGGCAGAACAGTTAAAACTGGAGCAGCAGCACGCCCAGGTGGACTGGGGACAGCAGGGAGTCATCAGGCCAGGTAGTCCTGAGGCATGGTCCTAGGGCTCAGGTCCTCTGGGAGAGGAGGGAGAGAATTTGAGGGAGGATACTTAAATTCTCACAAGACACCGGATAAGACAGGAGAATTACACCAGATATAACAGACTGACCCTAGCCCCCCGGCACATAGTCTATTACAGCATAGAACTTGCTCCAGAGCACTCAGTACCTGACTGGGGCGAAGGTTCACCTTCCAACAGGACGACAACCCTAAGCACACAGCCAAGACAACGCAGGAGTGGCTTCGGGACAAGTCTCTGAATGTCCTTAAGTGGCCCAGCCAGAGCCCGGACTTGAACCCAACCGAACATCTCTGGAGAGACCTGAAAATAGCTGTGCAGCGACGCTCCCAACCTGACAGAGCTTGAGAGGATCTACAGAGAAGAATGGGAGAAAGTCCCCAAATACAGGTGTGCCAAGCTTGAAGCGTCATACCCAAGAAGACTCAAGGCTGTAATCACTGCCAAAGGTGCTTCAACAAAGTCATTTGAAAAGGATCTGAATATTTATGTTTCAGTTTCTTTATTTATTTTAAATAAGTTTTTGCTTTGTTATCAGGGTGTAGATTGAGATTTTAGTTTTTTTTTAATCCATTTTAGAAGGCTGTAACGTAACAAAATGTGGAAAAAGTCAAGGGGTCTGAATGCTTTCTGAATGCACTGTACCTGTCTATTTGTGGAAAAATCACCCTGATTAACTCTTTAGTCATATCCCATTTGACCTATTTGCTTACGGTCATGTAGTGACCTGTTTTTTAAATAACATTTTAAAAATATTTTTTTTTTGGAACGGCAAGCCAGACAAAATTAAATAGGCCTATTTTTATAATGAATATGAATTTGGAGGGCAGAAATGATGAAATATTAAAGCATTAGACCGCTCACTAAAGGCTTCAGTCATTAAAAAGTTAAAAACTTAAATCCAAACTGGTTCTCTAGCAGATTAGTAAGAACGTCTCACCACATGTTCAAGAATGGCCTTTTTCCCTTTATTCAGATTACAACCACTCACTCGGTTATTTGATATAGAAATAATCTCCAAAATATATAAAGTTGGTTTCAATTTCAGTTTAATCCACCAGAAAAGACAGAACAATTAATACAACAAATAGTGTGGTTAAACTCAAATGAAAAAAAATCTAATAAATAAAATAAGTATAATCTTTGTAAATGATATCATAAATAGGATTGTTGGAGTTGTCACACGTTTCTAACAAAAATATGGAAATTACTGCTCTACTCAAAATTACAACCAACTAATTGCAGCATTACCGCAAAAATGGAAGAGGCAAGTAGAAGGGGGAAAATGTAAAGAACTTGTCTGTTGGCCCTGCATTAAAGACCAAACTTGGTTAAAGAAAATTATGATGAGTAAAAAATTATACCAGTGGAACAAATAATGGACAACTAAAGATTGTAAAATAGTTGGGAAGAGATTTTCGATGTACCGATTCCATGGCACATGGTTTATGAACTGACACACAAAACAACGCCTGATTCAAAACTTGCAACCAGCGAAGAGACAAATATTTGATCATTTGTTTTGCTACTGTCCATATGTAGCTTGTTTTTGGTCGCAGGTCCAGGAATGGCTGAAGAATTGCAACATTTACCTGGAGCTAACTGCAAATTGCACTACTGGGTGATTTGAAAAGTCACAGTCAATCGATCAATAACATAATAATACTTTTAGCTAAATGTTTTATTTAATTTTCAATCTGTAGAAACTATGAGAATAGAAAGGTTCAGAACTTTCGTAAAACATCACAGCTCAGTTAAAATATGGCAAATAGAAATCCAATATGGATGGTGTTAAGAGACAGATGGGAGGGGTTGAGTGGAGCTGAAGGTTGGGACTAATTTTGTTATTTATTTAACCTTTATTTAACTAGGCAAGTCAGTTAAGAACAAATTCTTATTTACAATGACTGCCTACGAACAGTGGGTTAACTGCCTTGTTCAGGGGCAAAACAACAAAATGTTTACCTTGTCAGCTCGGAGATTCGATCTAGCAACCTTTCGGTTACTGGCCCAACGCTCTAACCACTAGGCTAATAACAAGATAACTCATGTAAAATATACTGTGTCCATAAAATGTATATAGGTTCAGAACTTTTGTGAAACAGCAGTTAAAAATATGGCAAATAGAACTGGATGGTCCTCAGAAATAGATGGGAGGGGTTGAGGGATAGGAGTAAAAACAAAACAAAAAGATAACTATTGTAAAATACATTGTGTCCGTAAAATGTATATAGTATGTATAAGCTGAAAGTAAAAGCCTAAGTGTTATTGTTCATTAGTTTACTCCAATTCGGGGAGGGGTAGTAAGTAGGGTTACTGGAAAATAAAGGAAAATAGATTAAAAAAAAAGATGAATAGATGATGAAGCTGGAGTTCCCCTCACAGACACAAAGCCCTGAGCCTGTATGTAATGGATTCCATAGGCCTGACTTAAACCCCCTCCTCCTCTCCAGTGGTCTCTCCCCACAACCTTGCCGTTTGTTGGTGTAGGGAAGGAAGTGATGTCACTGGCCTGTTGAATCACGGCCGACCCAGGGGTGGATTCCAGACCTGGGCCCAGCCTGTAAGACGTCAGAGGCAGACCACACCAGTCACAGCCTGAGAGTCAGATGTGAATAACGTAAATAACAGAATACTGAACACGCACCCGAGAGGGTGAGGCGCTGACTAACAGAACTTTGTGGTTCCAATAGCTCAGTTGGTTGCACATGCGCCGCTCAGGCCCTGAAAAGGAGTCCGATGCCCATGATCAAATATGAGTGCACAGCCTATAACATGAGGTGCTGACAGACTATGATAAAGATATGAAAGTACTTATTGCAGCGCAGGTTCATTCACTTGGTCCCACTTGAAAATACAGGCTTCTCTGACTGGCAGAGATGTGCCTCTCTGTCACATTCCAAAAGCTTGTGTATCACAGTGATAAGCCTGCAATTATCTTTCTCCCCCCTCCTGTCAGAAAGACAGACACTAGCTACCATTCATCTCAGGCCTCTGGAGCAGAACAGTACGCTGACAGGCCCTCAGCATTGTGCTGTAACACTAATGCCTAAATACAGACATATGGATGGGAGGGAAACCATGTGTAATTACATACAGTACCAACAATGGCTGGCTGTGTGGCAGCATGGATGAATAACCACGTACGAAAACCACTTGTCAGGAACAGAAGAGTTTGGCTTGGTTAAGCAATCTCACCGTTTCCTCTTAGAATTACAGATGAGCCGTTTATGTGGTGCAACCGTTAACATGACACAAGTGAACTGACTGTTTGTTTGAATTGTGGTTCTGAGAAAAAGCACCCCCCCACTCCAAAACTGCCAGGTCACAGTTGTAAATGAGAACTTGTTCTCAACTAGCCTACCTGGTTAAATAAAAGATGAAAAGAAGCCCAAACCAGCTGGACCAGGTGTATGCAAGACCAAAAGCAAGTCTTACAGAAGGTCAACTTTAATGATTTCCAGCATAGCCTATAAGGGACAACATTCTCTACATCACACAAACAAATCGGTATACTAGGTAGGTAATTATGCTGAATCAGAATACCAGAGCACATGAAAAAGCTTTGTTACACACAGCTTAAACAATGACAAATAGTGCACAGACATCAAGCGTAGAATGTGTGAGCTTTTTAGCAATGTCACTGGAAGGGGACTAGTAGTGTACTACTGTTATAACTTACATAAATTAGCATTTAATATCTTATTTGACAAGATTTTACAAAGAAGCAGGAAAAATACTGGATCGAGTAAACACAGGTCGCCTTCTGCTGTGCAAGACAGGATGATAGTAACACAGTAACACTGACAGTAACAAAACAGACTTATACACCTGATAGTACATCTGATACTGTGGAGTCGTTTCTCTGCAGACGCACATTCAGCTTTAAATAACACATTATAGCGGCAGGCAGGCGGCCAGACAGGTGGCCTGTGAAGGAAAACATAGGAATGTACAGGTACACTAAATACAGTGATCAATACAGGAGGGCCCGACAGATGAGCTGTCTATGTTTACAATCACAACTCAACATATTACAATCCCCCTCAGAGACTCTGCAAACTGTGTTATTATAATGTGGCATAGATGCTAACCCTTACAGGTTCTATATACTCTCTCCTCCATACATTCCTCTTTGATTACATAGATTTTCTCCTACTAATACCTACTTTTCCCCTATACATTTTGGGAATGTGTTTTTTTGTTTACTACAACTTTTAAAGTACTTTTGATTAAGTGTTCAGATACGTTAAGGTTATAAAACAATGTGAAACATTTCCTTCATATTTCACATGGATCAGCAACATTTGGCAGCGCAGAGAATCAGTGTTAATACACAAGGCATCAGCAGTGGCCTACTATTGTACTGTTGTATGCTGTCAGGGAGTTTGACAACGTGTAGTCTATACTGTATGCTGTCAGGGAGTTTTAACTGGGGATATTGCACAGCTGAAGTGTCATTGGGGCTCGTTCAATGACAGGCATGTCAATATAATAATATTCAAGTGATGAAGAGCATGAGGATCAGGCCATGCTGCTACTAAACACAGAACGGCTCTGCTGATGGTATAGCTATAGTACAGTGCAGAAATATAGCAATTAACCATTTCAGGAGTACATACAGGCATACAGGTTGTAATTGATCAGAGCACAAAGGCCTGCTAATGCAATCATTGAAATGTCATAACATAATACTGAGCGTTCTAAGATCTCACTCCTCAAAGGGTTAATGAACTAGAATCTGTTCCGTTGTTACAGTGGCATCAGAAGCAGAACAGCCATGCAAACTCAACGGTTCAATGTGGGCAGGCAGGCCATGGTATATTTAAGCAATAAGGCATGAGGGGTGTGGTATATGGCCAATATACCACAGTTAAGGGCTGTTCTTGTGCATGATGCAACGCAGTGCCTGGATACAGCCCTTAGTCGTGGTATATTGGCCATATATCACAAACCCAGAGGTGCCTTATTGCTATTATAAACTGGTTACCAACATAATTAGAACAGTAAAAATAATTGCTTTGTCATACCCGTGGTATATGGACTGATATACCACAGCTGTCGGCCAATCAGCATTCAGGGCTTGAACCACCCAGTTTATAATACAGCGTAGAGATGCCACAGCATGGTCAATATCCCCATAATTTTGCATTGTCTGAAATTCCCTTAATAATACAAATCATCATCAAAGCGTGTCACAACGGCAGAGATTCCTTTAGGGTCTGTGTGTGTGTGTTGGCTACTGTGGTTGACTGACTGTGTGTGACTAAGGTTAACCTTAACAGGATATCAGAAGTGTCATCATGTATAAGGAGGCAGAGGCCTGGGGCAACCAGAGTGGAAATGCCCATCCTCCCCTCACCTCCCTAAAAGTGCAGGAGTAGTGTAGTGCCGGATGTGCAGGAGTAGTGCCTGATTGATAACCCAGAAGACCTAGCTTTCTTGGCCAGCATGAAGACTGACAGAGTGGCCACATTTGGTGTATTGGACAAAAAGCTGCACCTCAAGGTGAAGCGGCGAGAGGAGCGTCAAGCTGCCGCAGCAGCCAGACAGTCCCGCTGTGAAAAGGAGCTGGAGGAGGTGACGGCAATGTCCAGCTTGGAGTCGGAGAGTGATGAGGAGTCAGAGGAGGATACTAACACAGTCTATCCACCATCTGAGGGCGTACCATCCCACAAGCATAAGAAGACTGGAACAAATGTCTTCATTCCACATGACATCCTTAGCCGACCAAGTGTCGTGTCACTGGCTACAAGGTTGANGATGACAAGCGTGCACTTGCCAGAGCGATCTTGGAGCACAAGCCCGCTGATCTCCCCATGCACATCCCTGAGCAGCGCTTTGGCACTGGCTTTGGCAAGCCAAAGTTCCCCACCCTCTTGCCAACCACCAGCTTGGCTGACCTCGCCAATAAGGATTGCTGGTTTGGGATGCACCAGCTGCACATTGATCCAGAATTTATGTCTCTCGATGTGAAGGAATGGGCGACCAATGCTGCGTTCAAAAAAAGTGAGGTCAATGTACGTGCAATGAACGTGGTCAATGACTGTGCCGAGCGTGGCATCAAGCTCACATCCGACTTCGTCGCAGTGGCAAGGAAGGAGCAGCACCTGCAGAATGTGCTGCAGGCAGTTGAACATGACCGCAACCAACAGCCAAACCTTCGCCGCTGCAAACGCAAGCTAATCCCTGAATAGGACGGTTACTCTTGGGTGGCGGGTGGGGAGACATATCTGGGGGAGACGCACTGGCTAGGTTCAGAGTTCAGGTTCAATTTCCTCTCTCTTTCTCCCTGGTGATGTTGCTCAGTGGAGCAGACTCTGGCACAGACTGAGCAATTAAGTTTGAAGTTTAGTTAGTGTCAGCTCTTACCATTAGGCCCTGTTAGTTGCCAGTGAGTTAGAAGAAGAAGAAGAAGTTAGCCACTAGAGAGGGTTTGTTCTTTTAAGTGTGTCAGTATCGCCCCTTGTGTTTAACAATAAAGTCAATTAAACTTTATATGTGTGTCCGACATCCATCACTGCTGCACAAAATTCAGGGTAAGGCCACGTGAACATGTCCCATTGACCTCTATTCATTTTGTCTATAGGACAAATGAATGGAGAATCTTGAAAGTTGAATTCTGAGAAATGCCCAAGTTGCCCAAAGGGCAAACAAACAACTTTTACTTTGATAACCCTATAGAACATGTTACTGTATAAAAGTTAACTGTACTCAACATTTCCAGGTCAACCTTATGGCAATTAGACAAAAAATTTCACATTTTTTGAAATTACGCCAAAGTTCATGTGTTAGGTGGCACCCCTAAATCTCAATGGAATTCCTCAAAACTTTGCAAAAGTCATTTTTATGTTAATTTGAACAAAATGCAATGCCAGCCAAATTGATATTTTGAAATTAAAATTTCCCATTCAAATTTGATGCACCCTAATG
>QNTS01005778.1:42659-56882 GCA_003317085.1 Hucho hucho
CACCACAGACCCAACCCCACCCCACCACAGACCCAACCCCACCACACCACAGTTCCAGGTGAAGACATCTTCGGAGAGAGGGGTCAAGGCCAGGGTCTGCCATGGGTCTGCCATGAGACACTGGCCAGGGTCTGCCATGAGACACTGTCGGAGAGCGGGGTCAAGGCCAGGGTCTGCCATGAGACACTGTCGGAGAGCGGGATCAAGGCCAGGGTCTGCCATGAGACACTGTCGGAGAGCGGGGTCAAGGCCAGGGTCTGCTTTGATCAACTGCGACCATGGAGCAATTAGGATTTCAAACTAGCAACCTTTCGGTTACTGGCACACCACTCTAACCGCTAGGCTACCTGCAGCCCTAAGGTGTGTGTGTGTGTGTGTGTGTGTGTATTTATTACTTGGCTGGTGTAAAGGTGTTGATAATGGGGACATCTGTATGGCTGGAGATGACTGACAGTGTTGATGGATCAGGGTCTCTGGTGTTTTGGCCTGGCATGTGCTATCTTGTGATCTGTGGTGTTCACAGAGTGTGTGTGTGTGTGCAACTCAATATTAGGAAGGTGTTTCATAATGTTTTGTACACTAAGTGTAGTTTGGTGTGCGTTTGTGTGTGTGCCAAATACAAAGGGTGTAGGCTTCATCACAAAATCAGTTCTTCCCAACGATAGAGTAAACAAAATTACCAGATCACTGAGGAGCTATTAACAGGGAGTACAGGAACCATATCAACATGGAGTTACATACAGGGATTACCAGCACCAGATCAATGTGGATCTATTAACAGGGAGTACTAGAACCAGATCAATGTAGAGCAAAATACAGGGATTACCAGTAACAGATCAATGTGGAGGTATATACAGGGAGTACCAGCACCAGATCAATGTGGATCTATTAACAGGGAGTACTAGAACCAGATCAATGTAGAGCAAAATACAGGGATTACCAGTAACAGATCAATGTGGAGGTATATACAGGGAGTACCAGAACCAGATCAATGTGGAGCTATTAACAGGGAGTACCAGAACCAGATCAATGTGGAGCTATATACAAGGAGTACCAGATCAATGTGGAGCTATATACAGGGAGTACCAGTACCAGATCAAATCACAAGAGTGGTCGAATATTTAAATGAGCACACAGCAAGGACAGAATATACAGCGGCAAGAAAAAGTATGTGAACCCTTTGGAAATACCTGGATTTCTGCATAAATTAGTCATCAAATTTGATCAGAGCTTCATCTAGGTCACAACAATAGACAAACACAGTCTGCTTAGACTAATAACACACAAACAATTATACTTTTTCATGTCTTTATTGAACACACCGTGTAAACATTTACAGTGCAGGGTGGGAAAAAGTATGTGAACCCTTGGATTTAACAACTGGTCAACAACCTCAACCAAACGTTTTCCGCACAACGGTCTTTACAAAACTGTTTCAGTTCAGCAATATTCTTGGGAGGTCTGGTGTGAACTGCTCTCTTGAGGTCATGCCAAAACATCTCAGGTCGGGTTGAGGTCAGGACTTTGCTTGGCAACTCCATAAGGTGTATTTTCTTCAGTTGAAGCCATTCTGTTGTTTATTTACTTCTGTGTTTTGGGTCATTGTCCGGTTGCATCACCCAACTTCTGTTGAGCTTCAATTGGCGGACAGATTCTAACATTCTCCTGCAAAATGTCTTGATAAACTCTGGAATTCATTTTTCTGTTGATGATAGCAAGCTGTCCAGGCCCTGAGGCAGCAAAGCAGCCCCAAACCATGATGCTCCCTCCACCATACTTTACAGTTGGGATGAGGTTTTGATGTTGGTGTGCTGTGCCTTTTTTTCTCCACACATAGTGTTGTGTGGTCCTTCCAAACAACTCAACTGTAGTTTCATCTGTCCACAGAATATTTGGCCAGTAGCACTGTGGAACATCCAGGTGCACTTTTGCAAACTTCAGACGTACAGCAATGTTTTTTTTGTACAGCAGTGGCTTCTTCCTTGGTGTCCTCCCATGTACACCATTCTTGTTTAGTGTTTTACGTATCGTAGACTCGTCAACAGAGATGTTAGCATGTTCCAGAGATTTCTTTAAGTGTTTAGCTGACACTCTAGGATTCTTCTTAACCTCGATGAGCATTCTGCGCTGTGCTCTTGCAGTTATCTTTGCAGGACGGCCACTCCTAGGGAGAGTAGCAACAGTGCTGAACTTTCTCCATTTATAGACAATTTGTCTTACCGTGGACTGATGAACATCAAGGCTTTTAGAGATCCTTTTGAAACCCTTTCCAGCTTTATGCAAGTCAACAATTCTTAATCTTAGGTCTTCTGAGATCTCTTTTGTTCGAGGCATGGTTTACATCAGGCAATGATTCTTGTGAATATCAAACTCAAATTTTGTGAGTGTTTTTTATAGGGCAAGGCAGCTCTAACCAACATCCCCAATCTCATCTCATTGATTGGACTCCAGGTTAGCTGAGTCCTGACTCTAATTAGCTTTTGGAGAAGTCATTAGCCTAGGGGTTCACATAATTCTTCCAACTTACACTGTGAATGTTTAAATGATGTATTCAATATAGACAAGAAAAATACAATAGTTTGTGTGTTATTAGCTTAAACCTTTTAAGGATCCGCCCCTTTTTTCAATTTTCGACTGAAATTACATGCCCAAATCTAACTGCCTGTAGCTCAGGACCTGAAGCAAGGATATGTACTATATTCTTGGTACCATTTGAAAGGAAACACTTTGAAGTTCGTGGAAATGTGAAAGGAATGTAGGAGAATATAACACAATCGATCTGGTAAAAGATAATACAAAGAAAAAAACAATCTTTTTTTGTCTTTTTTGTGTACTATCATCTTTGAAATGCAAGAGAAAGGCCATAATGTATTATTCCAGCCCAGCTGCAATTTAAATTTTGACCACAAGATGGCAGCAGTGCATGTGCAAAGTTTTAGACTGATCCAATGAACCATTACATTTCTGTTGTAATCACACACACTTCCCAAATGTGCCTAATTTGTTTATTAATAACTTTTCATGTTCATAACTGTGCACTCTCCTCAAACAATAGCATGGTATTATTTCTCTGTAATGGCTACTGTAAATTGGACAGTGCAGTTAGATTAACAAGAATTTAAGCTTTCTGCCAATATCAGAAATGTCTATGTCCTGGGAAATGTTCTTGTTACTTACAACCTCATGCTAATCGCATTAGCCTACGTTAGCTCAACCGTCCCTTGGACGGGACACCGATCCTTAAGCACACTATGTTTGTCTACTGTTGTGACTTGGATGAAGAGCAGATGAAATTTGATGACCAATTTATGCAGAAATCCAGGTCATTCCAAAGGGTTCACATCCTTTTTCTTGCCACTGTACAGCAGATACATCTAGCCAGCGCTAAGTAACATGTGCTGAGAAATAAGTACAGTGAGGGAAAAAAAAAAAATACTTATTTCCCTCATTAAAATGCAAATCAATTTATAACATTTTTCACATGCGTTTTTCTGGATTTTTTTGTTGTTATTCTGTCTCTCTGTTCAAATAAACCTACCATTAAAATTATAGACTGATCATTTCTTTGTCAGTGGGCAAACGTACAAAATCCGCAGGGGATCAAATACTTTTTTCCCTCACTGTAAGATCAGCAAGTTGGCGGCACAACACATGACATTGTCTTGACACGACCACCCTCCAGTATCTTGCCACTATATAATTACTGGGAAAATAACTTGAGTGTCTAGGCTTTTCATACTGCCAGTTAGACACATACCTTTAGGACACGCTGATTACTGAATGTCATCACTTTATCCTGATGTCATGGACATCCGTCAGCTGAGGTCATTTGTCATGACACAAACAATATGAACCTCTTCAATCAACTGGAAAGCAGAGAAAAAATACCCCTGCCTCCACTCCGACATAAACTACAAGCACGTCTCCTGGGTGGGTGGGTATGTATGTATGTATGTGTGTGTTTGTGTGTGTGTGTGTTTGTGTGTGTTTGTGTGTGTGTGTGTGTGTGTGAAAAATACCCGTCTCCATTCTGACATAAACTACAAGCACAGAGAGCTGACCGGCTGGCACTAGCGAGCGACGCCATACCTCCTTGCAAGTTATAATTAAATGACATGTTTTTCCATTGAGTCCTGTGACCTTTTACCAGACTGAACTCCAGTGAGCAAGCCTCGCTCCTCTCACAGACCAGACAGTCTCTCCAGACCAGCGACCAGAGGTGAGTTAAACAAGGCTTTCCGTTTTGCTGCGAACATGTTGCCTAGTAACAGTTGGAGTTGGAGTGATTTGAACGAACATTCCAAACAGCTGGTTTTGGTAAGGATCGCTGTGTCATTTCAGATAATCACACTGCAAATAACATTGCTTTTCCCTACACTCTTAGAAAGAAAGGTGCTATCGACAATCAAGTAGGGTTCTTCGGCTGTCCCCATAGGAGAACCCTTTGAAGAATCCTTTTTTGGTTCCAGGTAGAACCCTTTTTGGTTCTTTTTCCACAGAGGGTTCTACATAGAACCCGAAAGAGTTCTCTTATGGCGACAGCCAAATAACCCTATAGGAAGCCATTTTTACAAATACTACATGGTCACATTATTATTATGTTGCAGCAGTTTAAACCCCAAACAGACACTTAACGTTTTGTTCGCACACTACCTCCTCAGACTGTCCGCTAATGTTTGCGAATGTTTAGCGCTATAAACACAAAACAAATGGAATATGTTTGCTAACGTTCACAAACTATTTCCCTTGTTGAACACACCTCAGGGCTGTCAGCGCTCTGTTTGGCCCACTAGAGAAGCAGCAGCCTGATTGGCTAAGAAACTCGGCAATGTCCTTCGTTTTCCATCTTCCAGCTTCCTCAATGAATTTTTTTTTTTTCACCTACCTCACACACACACGTACACACACACACACGCACATGTACACACACACACACACACGTACACACGTACACACGTACACGCACATACACACACAACTATACACACACACACACATGCATACGTACACACGCACACGCACACACAAACACAGACATACAAACACACACACACACACAAACACAGACACACACACAGACGCACACAGTGTAAACCTGACCTTGCATTAAGGAGACTCTCGTTGGAAATGCAGGCAGCTCTCGCCTCCTCGTCAATTGAGGCCTAAATTTAGTTGACGTTTTATAACAGAGGATAGACAGTACTGGAGTGTGTGTGTGTGTGTGTGTGTGTGTGTGTGTGTGTGTGTGTGTGTGTGTGTGTGTGTGTGTGTGTGTGTGTGTGTGTGTGTGTGTGTGTGTGTGTGTGTGTGTGTGTGTGTGTGTGTGTGTGTGTGTGTGTGTGTGTGTGTGTGTGTGTGTGTGTGTGTGTGTGTGTGTGCGTGTGTGTGTGTGTGTGTGTGTGTGTGTGTGTGTGTGTGTGTGTAGGGAAGTGAGTAGGGACTCGAGGCCCCACATAGAGGTCATTGAACCCCTTTCCCACACACCCCATCTCCTCCCTCCTTCACTTGATGGGCTTTCTTCAAACCAACCAACAACTAGGTTTCCCAGAATGCTTTAATGTGACCACCGCTGGTGGGGTGGTGAGGGTGGGGCGGCTGGTTAGAGGTCAGTACTAGGGAGGGGTGCTGGACTCCTGTCACCTCTAGAGGGGCGGAGAGGCTGGTTAGAGGTCAGTACTAGGGAGAGGAGCTGGACTCCTGTCACCTCTAGAGGGGCGGAGAGGCTGGTTAGAGGTCAGTACTAGGGAGGGGTGCTGGACTCCTGTCACCAGCGGGCTGGCAGGAGAGTGTTTAGTGGTATGTACCAGGGCCAGGGGCCTGGTGCCGGACCATTGGCTGCCAACGAGCCACCGGTAGATTGACCCAGGCACCTGCCCCTTCATAAATCAGCCCCCTTGCTTAGCTTAGAGCTTCAGGCTTATACCAACCTCCTGTTGGAAATATTAAATACATTTAGAAACAATGATATCTGCTCTCACAGTTATCTCAGCACCTCGAAGGAGGTGTGGTATTTAGCGCCGATATTGTGTCACAGGGTTATTAACAGGGCTGTGGGTTGTGATACACGTTACATAACGCGTAGAAGGGTTTATTATGATAAGCCGCAGATGGAAAATAGAGTCAGAAATCATTTGATAACAAGGTTTAATTACATTCAACATGAATGTATGAGAGAATCTATGTAGAGGACGAGGATCTATGTAGAGGACGAGGATCTATGTAGAGGACGAGGATCTATGTACAGGACGAGGATCTATGAAGAAGACGAGGATCTATGTACAGGACGAGGATCTATGTAGAGGACGAGGATCTATGTAGAGGACGAGGACCTATGTAGAGGACGAGGATCTATGTAGAGGACGAGGATCTATGTAGAGGACGAGGATCTATGTAGAGGACGAGGATCTATGTAGAGGACGAGGATCTATGTATTAATAATCATGTATATAAATTCAGAAATGCTCCCGCACAATATTCCATTTCACAATAACACAGTTCTTGTATATTTTCTGTTGAATTAATTAATTTGATAAATACTTTTTTATTTGTTTGTGTGAAACTGAAACATCCCTTGCCCTATCTCCTTTTGCTATGCGATGTCTTGTTGATGTTACGCTACATGACCAAAAGGACATCTACTCGTCCAACATCTCATTCCAAAATCATGGCCATTAATATGGAGTCGGTCCCCCACTTTTGCTGCTATTACAGCCTCCACTCTTCTGGGAAGGCTTTTCACTAGATGTTGGAACATTGCTGTATGCCTAGCCCGAACTATGAAAAACAGCACCAGGCCATTATTCCTCCTACACCAAACTGTACAGTTGACGCTATACATTGGGGAAGGTAGCGTTCTCCTGGCATCCGCCAAACCCATATTTGTTTGTCAGACTGCCAGATTGTGAAGCGTGATTCATCATTCCAGAGAACGTGTTTCCACTGCTCCAGAGTCCAATGGTGTCAAGTTTTACACCACTCCAGCCGACGCTTGGCATTGCGCATGGTGGTTTTAGGCTTGTGTGCGGCTGCTCGGCCATGGAAACCCATTTCATGAAGCTCCAGACGAACAGTTCTTGTGCTGACGTTGCTTCCAGGGGGTGGGGTGGAACTCAGTAGTGAGTGTTGTGACCGAGGACAAACGATTTTTACGAGCTTCAGCTTCCCGTTCTGTGAGCTTGTGTGGCCTACCATTTTGCGGCTGAGCCGGTGTTGCTCCTAGACGTTTCCACTTCACAATAACAGCACTTACAGTTGACCGGGGCAGCTCTAGCAGGGCAGAAATTTGACGAACTGGCTTGTTGGAAAGGTGGCATCTTATGATGGTGCCACGTTGAAAGTCACTGAGCTTTTCAGTAAGGCCATTCTACTGCCAATGTTTGTCTATGGAGATTTTCATGGCTCCACAAATCCACTAATTTGAAGGGGTGTCCACATACTTTTGTATATATAGTGTATGTATCAATTTAACCTTCATTATTTTTTTTTTTATTATTGTTATTATTATTATTATTATAAATGTAGTGTATCTCCAATGGCAAGACACTCTCAGTACTTCCATATCACATTGTGATCAGGTCTTGATCTGGATCACGTTGCCACCCTGCTCTGCGTGTGATTACAACAGTAAACTTAGGGCACCTCTAGATTCCCTCCATGACACCATGATCAAAGCCTGAAGTCTGGGAGGGCTGTGCCGCCATTCCACGTAGTGATGTCCTATTTCTGTTTTAATTGTAATGCCGTCATTTTCAGAGACCCACCTACCGCCAACCGCACCTCTCAATCTCTCTCTCTCCTGTGTCCCAAATGGCATCCTATCCCGCCTATATAGTGAACTACTATGACCAGGGGCTCTCGTCAAACGTGATGCATTATACATGGAATAGGGTGCCATTTGTGACAAATCATCTCTCACCCCCTGGTGTTACAGTATCAGTATATCTGGTGAGAGGCTGTGGGCCGGAGCAGGACGGCAGAGTCCGATTCCCTTCCCTTCTGATTGTCTGCATCAAGGGCTTAGGCTGGTCCACTACAAACAATACCTGCTGATTCTTCCCTTTCAGCGAACCGTAATAGGTTGAGCTTTATTTCTGAAGCAACGTTGTTTGTTTTGGTCCGGTGTCAAAACTACGACGGGGGCGACACTTTCCGGTGGGACGGATGGATGGAGACATCAGACTAGTGAGGGGGGAAAAAAAAGGAGGTCTGATGGATGAATGGATGGACACTGGCGAGGTGGTTCGGTTCTACATAGGACGGTTATGACAGAACAATGGCAGACCTGTGGTAGGCCTAGTTGTTTGTTGTTGTTGATAGACACACAGCTATGTTGATAAAGGTGAGTTATAGGCCTACTGACGAACGGCTACCAAGAACCTGACACACGATCTGTCTCCACATCACTACACAGTATTTAACTGTCTGTCTGTCTGTCGGCTTGTCGGCTGGTTCCATGACATAGTTTCATATGGAACGGGAAAGCGTTGACAGTGGTGTATAATTACGGTGTCTGTGATAGGGTATATTGTCTGTCCTATTCCCTATACAGTGAGGGAAAAAAGTATTTGATCCCCTGCTGATTTTGTACGTTTGCCCACTGACAAAGAAATGATCAGTCTATAATTTTAATGGTAGGTTTATTTGAACAGTGAGATACAGAATGACAGCAAAATAATCCAGAAAAACGCATGTGAAAAATGTTATAAATGGAATTGCATTTTAATGAGGGAAATAAGTATTTGACCCCCTCTCAATCAGAAAGATTTCTGGCTCCCATGTGTCTTTTATACAGGTAACGAGCTGAGATTCGGAGCACACTCTTAAAGGGAGTGCTCCTAATCTCAGTTTGTTACCTGTATAAAAGACACCTGTCCACAGAAGCAATCAATCAATCAGATTCCAAACTCTCCACCATGGCCAAGACCAAAGAGCTCTCCAAGGATGTCAGGGACAAGATTGTAGACCTACACAAGGCTGGAATGGGCTACAAGACCATCGCCAAGCAGCTTGGTGAGAAGGTGACAACAGTTGGTGCGATTATTCGCAAATGGAAGAAACACAAAAGAACTGTCAATCTCCCTCGGCCTGGGGCTCCATGCAAGATCTCACCTCGTGGAGTTGCAATGATCATGAGAACGGTGANAGTTTGCCAATGAACATCTGAATGATTCAGAGGACAACTGGGTGAAAGTGTTGTGGTCAGATGAGACCAAAATGGAGCTCTTTGGCATCAACTCAACTCGCCGTGTTTGGAGGAGGAGGAATGCTGCCTATGACCCCAAGAACACCATCCCCACCGTCAAACATGGAGGTGGAAACATTATGCTTTGGGGGTGTTTTTCTGCTAAGGGGACAGGACAACTTCACCGCATCAAAGGGACGATGGACGGGGCCATGTACTGTCAAATCTTGGGTGAGAACCTCCTTCCCTCAGCCAGGGCATTGAAAATGGGTCGTGGATGGGTATTCCAGCATGACAATGACCCAAAACACACGGCCAAGGCAACAAAGGAGTGGCTCAAGAAGAAGCACATTAAGGTCCTGGAGTGGCCTAGCCAATCCCATAGAAAATCTGTGGAGGGAGCTGAAGGTTCGAGTTGCCAAACGTCAGCCTCGAAAGCTTAATGACTTGGAGAAGATCTGCAAAGAGGAGTGGGACAAAATCCCTCCTGAGATGTGTGCAAACCTGGTGGCCAACTACAAGAAACGTCTGATCTCTGTGATTGCCAACAAGGGTTTTGCCACCAAGTACTAAGTCATGTTTTGCAGAGGGGTCAAATACGTATTTCCCTCATTAAAATGCAAATCAATTTATAAAATTTTTCACATGCGTTTTTCTGGATTTTTGTTGTTGTTATTCTGTCTCTCACTGTTCAAATAAACCTACCATTAAAATTATAGACTGATCATTTCTTTGTCAGTGGGCAAATGTACAAAATCACCAGGGGATCAAATACTTTTTTCCCTCACTGTATATTTGTATTTGTATTTATTAGGGATCCCCATTAGCTGTTGCCAAGGCAGCTACTCTTTCTGGGGTCCAGAAAAATTAAGGCAGTTTATACAATTTAAAAAACATTACAATACATTCACAGATTTCACAACCCACTGTGTGCCCTCAGACCCCCACTCCACCACTACCAAAGATCTACAATACAAAATCCATGTGTACGTGTGTGTATAGTGCGTATGTTATCATATGTGTGTATGCATGTGTCTGTGCCTATGTTTGTGTTGATTCACAGTCCCCGCTGTTCCATATAGTGCACAACTTTTGACCAGTGCCCATATCTGGAATGTAAAAGCAGTGCACTATATAGGGGATAGGGATACCACTTCACACAACTGAATGAATGCCTAGTAGAATCTATGTAGACCAATCAATTGGAAATCAACCACCCAAATAAATGTGTTTATTTGTCCATATACTGTATGCTGCATGTCCACATACTTTAAAGGACCAACTTATATCTCTGTTCCAACCTGTCTACCTATCTGTAAACCTTTACTTGTAAATCCCGAACCTCTCCAGGGGAACTGTAACAGGAAAGGAGCAACAACACAAACAGGAAGGGACTTGGAATGTTCGGAAAACATTTAATGGATCAATATGCTTGGAGAGAGCCTGAAGAGAGAGAGGAGAGAGGAGATAGAAGAGAGATAGAGGGGGAGAGAGAGAGCGAGAGAGGGGGGAGAGAGAGCGAGAGAGAGAGAGAGAGAGCGAAAGAGAGAGAGAGAGAGAGAGAGAGAGAGAGAGAGAGGTAGAGAGAGAGAGAGAGAAAAAAATACCTGTGGTAAAGGCCTGTGGTTTTGATAGTATCCTAAATGAAATGATAAAATATACAGACCACAAATTGCAATTGGCTATACTTAAACTTTTAACATCATCCTCAGCCCTGGCATCTTCCCCAATATTTGTAACCAAGGACTGATCACCCCAATCCACAAAAGAGAAGACAAGTTTGACCCCAATAACTACCGTTGGATATGCGTCAACAGCACCCTTGGGAAAATCCTCGGCATTATCATTAACAGCAGACTTGTACATGGCCGTGGGGCTCTTCAACATATATATCAACGAATTGGTGAGGGCACTAGAACAGTCTGCAGCACCCAGCCTCACCCTGTTAGAATCTGAAGTCAAATGTCTACTGTTTGCTGATGATCTGGTGTTTCTGTCTCCAACCAAGGAGGGCCTACAGTAGCACCTAGATCTTCTGCACAGATTCCGTCAGAACTGGTGTTCCAAAAAAGGTCCAGTTGCCAGGACCACAAATACAAATTTCATCTAGACACCGTTGTCCTGGAGCAGACAACAAATGATCCGCTCCTCCGGCCTTAACTTCCGTGCCACAGGTAACTTCCACAAAGCTGTGAACGATGTGAGAGACAAGGCAAGATGGGCCTTCAACGCCATCAAACGACACAGAAAATTCGACATACAAATTAGGATCTGGCAAAAAGTACTTGAATCAGTTATAGAACCCATTGCCCTTTCTAGTTGTGAGGTCTGGGGTCCTCTCACCAACGAAGAATTCACAGAATGGGACAAACACCAAATTGAGACTCTGCATGCAGAATTCTGCAACAGTATCCTCTGTGTACAATGTAGAACACCAAATAATGCATGCAGAGCAGAATTAGGCAGATACCCTCTAATGATCAAAATCCAGAAAACACAGTTAAATTCTACAACCATCTAAAAGGAAGTGATTCCCAAACCTTCCATAACAAAGCCATCACCTACAGAGAAATGAACCTGGAGAAGAGCCCCCTAAGCAAGCTGGTCCTGGGGCTCTGTTCACAAACACAAGCAGACCCCGCAGAGCCCCAGGACAGCAATACATCTAGACCCAACCAAATCATGAGAAAACAAAAAGATAATAACCTGACACATTGGAAAGAATGAACAAAAAAAACTGAGCAAACTGGAATGCTATTTGGCCCTAAACAGAGAGTACACAGTGGCAGAATACCTGACCACTGTGACTGACCCAAACTTAAGGAAAGCTTTGACTATGTACAGACTCAGTGAGCATAGCCCTTGCTATTGAGAAAGGCCACCGTAGGCAGACCTTCTCAAGAGAAGACAGGCTAGGTGCACTCTGCCCACAAAATGAGGTTGAAACTGAGATGCACTTCCTAACCTCCTGCCAAATGTTTGACCATATTTTTGACCTGACGAAGATCCGTTTCAGATGGAAACGTTGTCAATAAAGCGTTGAATTGGGAGCTTTAACATTGTGCAGGCCTTCTTGTTCTATACCACCATATTATAGACACATATTTCCCTCAGATTACACAGACCCACAAAGAATTCGAAAACAAATCTAATTTTGATAAACTCCCATATCTACTGGGTGAAATGCCACAGTGTGCCATCACAGCAGCAATATTTCTGACCTGTTGCCACAAGAAAAGAGCAACCAGTGAAGAACAAACACCATTGTAAATAAAAACCCATATTTATAATTATTTTCCCTTTAGTACTTCAACTACGTGCACATCATTACAACACTGTATATAAACATAATATGACATTTGAAATATCTCTCTTCCTTTGCAATGTTCATTTTTTATTGTTTATTTCACTTTTGTTTATTATCTATTTCACTTGCTTTAGCAATGTAAACATATGTTTCCCACGCCAATACAGCCCTTTGAATATAATTGAGAGAGAGACGGGGTCCTGAGGAGAGAGGTCTCATGGGGAGTACTGTTACACATTTCCTCTGTCTCTCAGTCAGACTGTATAGAGGTAGGGAGGGATGGATCTCCTCAGCAGAACAGATAGCCTGCCCGACCGTGCCTTGAGAGGCTGTATAGAGGTACGGAGGGATGGATCTCCTCAGCAGAACAGATAGCCTGCCCGACCGTGCCTTGAGAGGCTGTATAGAGGTACGGAGGGATGGACCTCCTCAGCTGAACAAATAGCCTGCCTAGCCGTGCCTTGAGAGGCTGTATAGAGGTAGGGAGGGATGGATCTCCTCAGCAGAACAGATAGCCTGCCCGACCGTGCCTTGAGAGGCTGTATAGAGGTAGGGAGGGATGAACCTCCTCAGCTGAACAAATAGCCTGCCCAGCCGTGCTGGGCCTACAGAGCCGAGTGGCAGGCTGAGAGATGATGTCATCAGTATCTCACTAGCTGCAGCTAGCCTTCCTATAATACCCTTTTGGAGGTTCTGATAATAAGATCCCCTTCCTATATAGGGAATACTGCTACTTTTGACAACAACCCTTTGACTGACCAAACAACTAAACAAAGGATGGACAGACAGCAATAGAAAGCGAGAGAAGCAGAGAGAGAGAGACAGAGACAGAGACAGAGAGAGACACAAACGGTTAGAGGGATGTGGACTCACCCTCTTTGAGCATGCCCACTTTGAGACACTTCGTGAAGCGACAGGCCTGGCAGGACTTGCGTCTCCTCTTGGTGATCTGACAGTCGTTAGTGGCCGGACAGCTGTACTCTATGTTCCCTGGGGAGAGAGCAGAGAAAACAAGATAACACTCAAGAGATCATTCTGTTCTTCTTAACTTTGTGATCTATAATGATGCATTTTCAAAACATTACCAAATATAATTTATTTGATTCCCTCATACCCCGTTGTCTCTCACTAACTCTGTTATATAATTTCAGCTCTTAATTTCATTCATATCTATCATATCATATCTGATTTCATATTTGCATAGAAACATTTTGTGTTTTATCTTTTTCACCTTGTATTATTTTATTAGTTAAGCACTTTGAAATGCATCCTGTGTAAGAAACGTGCTCTATAAATAAAGTTTAATGGAATTCGATTTGACATCACAATGAATAGTTGAACTATTTAACGTAAATGGAAGTAAAGCTTCAAATTGAATGTAATCAAACTCAGGCTTCCTCTATGATGATCTCTCTATCAATTGCAATAGTAGCAGTTGATGATCTCTCTTTCCGTTGCAATAGTAGCAGTTGATGATCTCTCTTTCCAATGCAATAGTAGCAGTTGATGATCTCTCTATCAATTGCAATAGTAGCAGTTGATGATCTGCCAGACCCAGACCCAGACCCAGACCCAGACCAGACCAGACCCAGACCCAGACCCAGACTCAGACCCAGACCCAGACCAGACCCAGATCAGACCCTGACCAGTCCCAGACCAGACCCAGACCCGACCAGACCAGACCCAGATGCAGACCAGACCCAGACTAGACCCAGACACAGAACCAGACCCGACC
>QNTS01005780.1:6224-17295 GCA_003317085.1 Hucho hucho
AGTAATGGTGGGCTCAGCAGTAACTCTTAGCGGGCCAACCTGCAGTAATGGTGGGCTCAGCTGTAACTCTTAGCGGGTCAACCTGCAGTAATGGTGGGCTCAGCAGTAACTCTTAGCGGGTCAACCTGCAGTAATGGTGGGCTCAGCAGTAACTCTTAGCGGGCCAACCTGCAGTAATTTGTATTTTATTAGGATCCCTATTAGCCAACGCCAATGGCAACAGCTAGTCTTACTGGGGTCTGACACATTGCGAAAAAAATTACAGACAAAATACTTCTTTTTTTTTTTTTTTCTTTTACATACATTTAAAAACATGAACATGTAGTGTCATGTGCGCATTAGAGGTCTTCATGGGTGTAAAAAGTTGGACCTGTTCCGAAATGGACTTGGGGCTTTCCCACCCGGACCCGATATGCATAAATATTTTTTTTTAATATAGAGACCTGCCCGTACAGATCCCAACGTGTGTAATTTTAACTGACTCCTCAAGTGTGTCCGTACGTACACACAACAAGTAGGTCGCATGGAGGAGAGGCGTTGCTTTATTCATATTTTTTTAACCAGGTTTGCTGTTCACTTACGCTATATGAGATGGGAGTTCCATGCACTCATGGATTCCTTGAGTTTTGTTCTGGACCTGGGGACTGTGAAAAGACCCCTGGTGGGGTAAGTGTCTGTGTCAGTGCTGTGTGTAAGTTGATTATGCAAACAATCTGGAATTCCAAACGACATGAATGTTTCTTATGTCTCGTTCCTCAACTCTTAGCCAAGAGTCTGGCAGCATAGTATTTATATCAGCCCTCTGATTACAATGAAGAGCAAGACGTGCCGCTCTGTTCTGGGCCAGCTGCAGCTTAACTAGGTCTTTCTTTGCAGCACTGGACCACACAGACTGGACAATAATCAAGATAAGACTAAACTAGAGCCTGCAGGACTTGCTTTTTGGAGTGTGGTGTCAAAAAAGCAGAGCATCTCTTTATTACGGCCAGACCTCTCCCCATCTTTACAACCGTTGAATCTATATGTTTTTAACATGACAGTTTACAATCGAAGGTAACACCAAGTTATTTAGTCTGCGCAACTTGTTCAACAGCCACACCATTCATTACCAGATTCAGCTGAGGTCTAGAACTTAGGGAATGATATGTACCAAATACAATGCTCTTAGTTATGTTCAGGTCTAGTTTATTACTGGCCACCCATTCTAAAACTGACTGCAACTCATTGTTTAGGGTTGCAGTGATTTCACAAGCTGGGGTTGCTGACACGTATAGGGTTGAATAATCAGCATATATGGACACACATGCTTTGTTAAATGTCATTGGTAAAAATAGAAAAGAGTAGAGGGCCTAGAGAGCTGCCTTGCGTACACCATTACAGAGAAAGTTCCATTAAAGAAAACCCTCTGAGTTATATTAGATAGATGGCTCTGAATCCACAATGTGGCAGAGGATGAAAAGCCATAACAGTAATGGCTATGGTAATGCTGGGCTCAGAGGCTGCTGGCTGACGCTAATCTGCCTGGATATGACCAAACCAAATTAAATAAGGAAGCTGTATGTGTCTGCCATTTTACACAGCGCTTTGTCCTTTCATCACTCTATCCAATCACAGGCCTCCAAGATACAGAGGCAGACCATGTCTTCTGTCTCCCTCCTACTTCCTGTATATTAACCTCCCTTGCCTCTCTACCTCTCTCTTTCCTGTTTCAATTCAATTCAAAGGGATTTATTGACATGGGAAACATATGTTAACATTGCCAAAGCAAGTGAGGCAGATAATATACAAATGAACAGTAAACATTACACTCACAAAAGTTCCAAAGGAATAGAGACATTTCAAATGTCATATTATGGCTATATACAGTGTTGTAACGATGGGCAAAATGGAAAATAAATTAGCATAAATATGGGTTGTATTTACAATGATGTTTGTTCTTCACTGGTGTTTGTTCTTCACTTTTCTTTTCGCTCTGTCTTTGTCTCTGTCTTTGTCTCTGTCTTTGTCTCTCTCGCTGTCTCTCTCTCGCTCTCTCTCTCTCGCTGTGTCTCTATCGCTGTCTCTCGAGCTCTTTCGCTCTCTCTTTCGCTCTCTGTCTCTCTCGAGCTCTCTTGAGCTGTCGTTCTCTCTCTGTCTCTCGAGCTGTCTCTCGAGCTGTCTCTCGAGCTGTCTCACACTGTCTCTCTCTCTCGCTGTCTCTCTCTCGAGCTCTCTCTCTCGATGTCTTCTCTCTCTCGCAGTCTTTCTTGCGCTCTCTCGCTGTCTCTCTTGCACTCTCTCGCTGTCTCTCTTGCACTCTCTCGCTGTCTCTCTCCCTCTCCTCCATGTGTATAAAGGCTCTTCCATCTTGTACCAGGTGTATTCTAACTTCTCTCCTCTCTCCTCCAGGTGTATAAAGGTTCTGCCACGTCCTACCAGATGTCCGGCCTGCAGCCCAACAGTGAGTACCGCTTCAGGGTGTGTGCCATCCGCCAGTGCCAGGATGCTCCAGAGCTGAGTGGTCCCTACAGCCCCACGGTGACGCTCTCCCCCCAGCGCAGTGAGCTGTCAGCGGGCAGTGTGAGCAGTGTGGGCCCCCGGGCTGGAGCTGACCCCGTCAGGCCCTTAACAGATGAGCAGTGGGCTGCTCTCATCATCATGCTCTGTGCAGTCATCTCCATCCTCATCGCTTTCATCATCCAGTACTTTGTTATCAAGTGAGCTGTTCCTCTTCTCCGTCTCCTCCTCCCCTTCCTTCTCCTCCAAGCTGCAGGGTTACAGCTTTAATTTCCTGTTGATGTTGTTTATTTCTGTTGTCACCTCTGGGTGATCATGATTAGCAGAGGGAGGGAGTCCAGGAGGCAGGTAGGAAGTCCAGAGGAAAATTATATCATGTACTGCTATGATACCTCCCTTTACCGAAGCCTCTCAATGTTTAACCAGACTCCGCTGTGATTGGTTACCCTGCACAGAATAGAGACATTATGAGTCTTAATACCCATAAGACCTAGCGGTCAAACGGGGAAATGGTTCCAATCGTTTTTTTCCACCATCATTTTTCCCATTGGGGATTTTAGAAACACTTCAAATAAGGGCTGTGTTTTCGTGTGGGCTCACCCTGACACGTGACGTTTTGATAACCGTGTAAATCTCTTTCAGACAAGGTGACTTTTTGTATTCGCCTGTATTTACCCTGCGAAACATAAATGCTAATTAGCTGCTGCATTGAGAACTCTGTAGTTCTTCATAAAGAACTACAAATGCCATGATGCTCTGGTAGGAGACTGCCGAATCGAGGCGAAGGGTAAGAATCTCTGGATGAACTATCTAACGTTTAGCTGAATGTAGTAATGAATAAATTGGCTCCATTTCTTTAAATGGACAATTCTGAGAACTGTCTTGTGCGAGTTTGAAATTACCACACAATTACCTGTTAGCGAAGGTGTCCGCTAGAGATGACGTGCAGGAGCATGCTGGGATTTGTAGTCTTGCATGTTGTCTACTTTGATCCTAATTAGCATTTTCACATCTTAAGACTAAATGGAGCCGAAATATATTTATAAAAGTCCTAGAGAGATTTACACGGGTATCACAACGTCACGCCGACACAGAAAACACAGACCTATATTTTAAGTGTTTCTAAAATCCCCTGTGGGGGGAAAAAAACTATTGGAACCATTTCCCTGTTTTGACCGCTAGGTTTTATGGCTATTATAACACCTCCACTGTGAGGCTCTATACTTCATTGCGATTGGTTAACCTGTACAGAATGGATAATGATAAGGAGCGGGGATATACGGTTAATAGGAAAAACAGAAACGATCATACTTCCACTCACCACGTCCGTGTCCGAACATATGTATAGATGATCCATTTATTTATATTGGGAGTTTAAAAGTGGCCGGTATGGAACTATGTTAGGCTATAGAATATACACCTATATACTATGTGCTGTTAGACCCTGGGACCTGATTGGCCTGTGTTTGCACAGAAGTGCATGTCCAGATGCACAGGTGTAGGTGTGCCACATGCTGGCTTCTCGTGCTCGTGGGAAAAATAGCAAAATTGAGTCTGTCATGATTTGTGTTCAAGTGCTTTTTGAAGTCTGAACAATTCTTCAACCAATAAGATTTTAGCTAGTTTGATAAACTTGCTTAACATTGCTTATTATAAAGTTAGCTAGCTTGCTTTAAATTGAACAATATGGTCAGACTAGCTACGTTATCCAAATTGATACGGTTGTAATTGTCAAAAACTGATTTTGTTGTTGTCTTTTTTTGGAGGGGGGGAGGGGGGGAATTGAGAAGGTTAAAGGTCAGTGGTGAAACGTCTCAACTCGAGTAACAACGTTTTTCTCAGTTTTCCCACTTCGACTTGAAGGTCGTTCAAGTGAAATTTACAACTGGGGGAACTAGGATCTTCCGAAAACTCCTCCGATTTAGCATGTGAACACAGCAACAGTTAGGAAGGCTGGGTGAGGGGATGGGAGGGGTCAGAGGTCTGGTGTACCGCAGAGATACCTAGGAAGGGGGGAAAGTGGCCCACTGCACCTGTAGTTTATAATAAAGGGTTAAATAGAGAAGAAGAATAGATATCCAATTCTTGTTTGCATTACTAGAACGTTTCATTTAGCACTTTCCAACTTTCTTGATGTTCAGAATGTGTAGGGATGCAGAAGTTGACTGGAGAAATGTTAGTATATTTTTGTATAGTGAAGACACAAGGACCTGTTAGTTGTTGGAGAAATAAATCACTCAGAAGTAGAGTTTAGGGAAAATAAAAAAATAAAAACCAAACTAACACAATGATGAATAATTCTAATTATTTTTACTATCATATAGTTACACTGTAGCTTGTATTTACAAAACATGTACTTCGCTTACTATCCTTAATCGTCCTTTTTTTTTTTCTTCTCTTCCACTACATCATTTTGCACCGTAGTGAAAGAGGAAACCTTGACTGAATGCGTCTTGGTTTCCATTTTATAGAACTACATATTTTCAGATTGTGCCCTACTGGTGGTTTGGGTGTTTTTAAAAGTTCTAGTTCCTACCACATGATGTGTTCTCATAGTAACAACAGTTTTTTTTTTTTCTCCCCATCGGTATCAGACCAGTTTGTTGTTTTCAGAGGATTGGATTGGATTAAAGAACATAATAAACTTGGATGCATTTTCTGAATTATTTTTTTATTTTAGAAAACCCGATTTGTTTGTGTTTATTTTCATTTTTTTTTTTAGCAATATTGATTTGATGTTAGTGAACATATAGTACGTAATAATAATGATCATGATGAAATTAAATAATAGTACTTGGAGGATATCAAAGTTTCTGATTTATTTTGATTTCTTTACATCAGAGTCATTCATGTCAATATCTATTTTTTATAAGATTGAAGTATATGGTATTATAAACGATGTCCAGAGAAAATAAGAAAACACCGAAGTAGCTCATAAACCATGAAAAGTAAAAACTACCGCAGATCAGAACTGTGTTAACTCGTACTTCCTGTTTATCTAAAGTTTGGCCTTTTCTTTTGAGGACACACACTTTTCACGTCATTTCACCCGGTGCTATACGCGTCACGGTGGTCGTAGATTTCAGCGCACATTTGGGTGCACACAGTATAGAGACTCGGCTGAGCACTTCACTAAAGTCCGGATGGAGGAATCTGTTCAACACACCGCTACAGCTTTGCTAGTGCAGGGCGTCTAGAGTACAATCTCTGAGCCTCGCGTTATCAAACGACTGTCTTTTCCTCCGGTGTTGTCTTGCGATGGGATCTTGCACGTTATGTTTGCTTATTTCATGCTGCCACAGAATAGAAAGAAGCCAAACTAATGATTTTCTATTTGAATTTTATTGTGTAAAGTTGTGAGATATCAGTCACTCAAAAGTAAGGGAATGTTCAATGAGACCGGGTGTGTAAGTACTCCTCCAGGATAGTATGGTGTAGTTGGTGCATAATTTGGTGTAGTTGGTGCATAATATGGTGTAGTTGGTGCATAATTTGGTTTAGTTGGTGGATAATATGGTGTAGTTGCCCTCCAACAAATATAGAAGACCAAGGACATCCAAAATCCATCAGTTTAACGAATGAACGCTGATACCGAATGTGTGAGAGAGCGAGAAAATCACATTTCCACGTAGTCTTAATTCAATACGTAAATTCCAAAAATGTTGACATTTTAATCGATAACAAATTACATGACCTTCCCCTGAATTCTATCAAATAAAATTCTGAAGCCTTTAAAAATATGCTAGCTAACTGAGAAACATTGACAACCTGATGACTCAAGTCACTGAAAAGGATTATGGGAAAGACTCAGTTTGCCTGATCTTGTTCGATCTAAACACTAATCATTAATCCCAGTGATTGACAGTATACAGGTATAATTGCGTGTTGACTAAACCAATCGCAGGGAAACTAGATAAATCTAGTTATGATTCATATATTTAATTCAGTAGCCTAGTAGATTGGCTTGATAGCAGCATTCATTAACATTGTTGGTTTGGCTAGCGAGCAAAACTTGACGTTACACATTGTTGACTTTTGGGGCCAATTATCCAGCCACTTTTGTAGCTAGCTATCGTTAGTTCAAATAAAGTCAAAATTATGTCCTAATATGAAAGTATAGATCCAACACGAAGTTATGACTGAGGTCCCAGGCGGAGGGTTCTCGGTTGAACGTGGACGCGCATCGGCCAGTCCTTTCACTTTGAAACCCAAACCGTTACGTGTTACCCCGCCCACCGGGTAAAATGGCATGAAAATGACTTTGTCCCTTTTCTCTGTGTGTTCCAAGTCTTTGTAACCGATTGCCGAGTTATGCGAGCTAATCAATGTAGTCTGTGACCAGGCAGTAGTCTAGTGTTGTGTTTTTGTTATGGACAATTATGATTCTGGCTGTTGCAACCGTTATAATGATGATGATGATGATGATGTTGATTATGATGATGATGATGGTACTTTGCAAAACGTCTTTGTTGGAATTACATTGATTTGGTCGACCAGGCATCTTTTGATCTCTGATGTCTTAACTCTTTGTCGTTTTAAATAATTAAATTCCTATTTTTGATAGTGATTGCATCGTGTGTGCCATTGTAACACCTCAGCGTGGTGGCAGGTCAAACTACTACCGTCGGGCTGAGGAGAGAAAGAAGAAACAAAACGCTAGAAAAAAAAATTATAATTAAAATATGCACCAAAAAAAAAATAAAAATGAGACCATTTTTATGTAATTTTAATGTTTGCAGTTACCTCATACACCGTACATTCCAAAATGAAAATTTGTTATACTATAAATACTACCAGTACCAGACATATCACTTTCAAATGTTCGTTATGGGAAGAAAAATAAGTGTATAATCATAATCGTGTATCTAAAGTGTATCTGTATAGCCATGATATCTACAAAGATCCATGCACAATAAAGATTTATAATTCTTAATTTCACCTTGTCTTCATTTGTCATGTCATGTTTTCCTCTGCATTTTTGTGGATCCCCCCCCCCCCCCCCGGACAGGACCACGGTGTCCCCCGACCTGCATGTGGGCCCCCAGACAGTGTCCACAACGACCGACCACCTGGTCGTGGACTGGGGATGGACAAACACCACAGAGCCACAGGGACACAATTGGATCCAACCAAATCATGAGAAAACAAAATAATTATTATTTGACACATTGGAAAGAATTAACCAAAATAACAGAGCAAACTTGAATGCTATTTGGCCCTAAACAGAGAGTACACAGTGGCAGAATACCTGATCACTGTGGCTGACCCAAACTTAAGGAAAGCTTTGACTATGTACAGACTCAGTGAGCATAGCCTTGCTATTGAGAAAGGCCACCGTAGGCAGACCTGGCTCTCAAGAGAAGACAGGCTATGTGCACCCTGCCCACAAAATGAGGTGGAAACTGAGCTGCACTTCCTAACCTCCTGTCAAATATATGAACATATTAGAGACACATATTTCCCTCAGATTACACAGACCCACAAAGAATTAGAAAACAAATCCAATTTTGATAAATTCCCATATCTATTGGGTGAAATACCACAGTGTGTCATCACAGCAGCAACATGTGTGACCTGAAGAACAAACACCATTTTAAATATAACCCATATTTATGTTTGTTTATTTTCCCTTTTGTACTTGAACTATTTGCACATCATTACACCACCGTATATAGACATATGACATTTGAAATGTCTTTATTATTTTGGAACTTTTGTGAGTTTAATGTTTACTGTTCATTTTTGTTTATTTCAATTTATGATCTACTTCACTTGCTTTGGCAATGTTAACACGTGTTGAGAGAGAGAGACCTGGATCAGCAGCACGACCAGGTGGACTGGGGACGGCCAAGTGGTCCTGAGGCATGCAACGCAGTACAACCAGTAACGGGGGGTCGGTCGGAGGACACTGTGGCCCTGTTCGGAGGCAGCCCCACCCTCTTTGCCGAAGCACAGCCCCCACACAACCTGAGTATAGGTTTTAATTGAAGAGGGACAGTCCAAAGGATATGGAACGATTCTGTATGGAGGAATGGTCCAAGATTTCTCCAAATGTGTAATATAAAACATTGAAAAGGGATAATCTTCGCATTGCTAGAATATTGAAAATCTTTTACAATTATTTTTTTGCTATACTTGTTAAACTAAATATATTTTTCTGATCAATTGTATTTGTATAAAATAATATAATTTCCAACTTTGTTTGGAGCATACAATGTATTATTTATTTTATAGTATTTATTTGCTCGCGTTTATCAAGGGTACGACCGTATTACCCATGATTCTTGAAGAATATAACTTATAAATGCCTCCACTGTCGTACCCCATCAGAACCCAAAGTATAAGCTTGTTTTACTAATTGTAAACAGGCTCTGTATTTAGAAAAATATCATAGCAACAAACTCAAAACGTGATTTAAAACAATAATTTTGATGGATGGTCAGTCCTTGCGTCCATATCTCTGTCTATGAATTGGAGAGTGGTTACATTTCTCCGGACCCATCGCTCAGCTTTTTACCAAAACAGTGGCAGGGTGTATCTTTGTTATCGTTTTGGACTGCAGAGTGCCCCTTTTAAGGCTGACTGAGAAAAGGCAAATATATTTTTTATTAATGCAGTAGTTCCCAACCTTTTTCAGTTTATGTACCACCAAGCACATTTTACTCTGCCCCTGAAGTGCCCCTGAAGTACCCCTGAACTGCCCCTGAAGTACCCCTGAAGTACCCCCTCTTGTGCATTTTACTAGTAAGCCTATGATCTCATGAGTCTTCTAAAGTACCCCCTGTGGTCTTAGTACCCGCTGGTTGGGGAACCACTGTATTAATGGATACATCAGGAACAGTTGAATCTCGTGGATTTTTTTTTTTTGGGGGGGCCCTCCCCTCGAGACACACTGAGAAAAGGCTCAATCCAAGCCAGGGAGACATGATTTAAGGAATGGACAACACACTCGCTCATTCATTCCCATGTTTACATGCGTATCTCTTGTTGAGGGATTGATGGAGTGATGAGGGGGGGAAAGGGACAAACACGTTCGTCCGGTCGACAGGACGGAGAAACGGAATCCTTCCCCCTGGACAAATAAAGGGGCATTCCTGATCAAACTAGTGAGGTCAGAGACAAGCAAGGGGTCAGGGAAGTCTGGGGACACCCACAAACATGGCAAAATAACAACCTGAAACTGGGGAGGAGGGAGAGCGAGTAGGGGGCCAGGGTGAGAGAGGGAGAGCGAGAGGAAAGCGGGGGTGAGAGAGAGGAGGGGGGCGGGGTGAGAGAAGGAGAGAGAACAAACTGTGTTGCATGGCCCTGCTCGCAACGCTGTGTTACTGGTTGTAACTGTGTTGCATGGCTTTTCTCATAATACTGTGTTACTGGTTGTAACTGTGTTGCATGGCTTTTCTCATAATACTGTGTTACTGGTTGTAACTGTGTTGCATGGCTTTTCTCATAATACTGTGTTACTGGTTGTAACTGTGTTGCATGGCTTTTCTCATAACGCTGTGTTACTGGTTGTAACTGTGTTGCATGGCCCTGCTCGCAACGCTGTGTTACTGGTTGTAACTGTGTTGCATGGCTTTTCTCATAATACTGTGTTACTGGTTGTAACTGTGTTGCATGGCCCTTCTCATAAGGACAACAAAGTCAGGGTATTGGAGTGGCCATCACAAAGCCCTGACCTCAATCCTATAGAACATAGGATTGAGGTCAGGGCTTTGAACTGAAAAAGCATGTGCGAGCAAGGAGGCCTACAAACCTGATTCAGTTACACCAGCTCTGTCAGGAGGAATGGACCAAAATTCACCCATCTTATTATGGGAAACTTGTGGAAGGTTACCTGAAACGTTTGACTCAAGTTAAACAATTTAAAGGCAATGCTACCAAATACTAATTAAGTGTATGTAAACTTCTGACCCACTGGGAATGTGATAAAAGAAATAAAAGCTGAAATAAATAATTCTCTCTACTATTATTCTGACATTTCACATTCTTAAAATAAAATGGTGATCCTAACTGACCTAAGACAGGGAATTTTTACTAGGATTAAATGTCAAGAATTGTGAAAAACTGAGTTTAAATGTATTTGGCTAAGGTGTATGTAAACTTCCGACTTCAACTGTAAGTACTTTAAGAATCAAAAGCTGCTGGGAGTGAATGAGCTGCTAGTTGATTGGTCCTGGTGTTCTTCCATCTTATTGATTTTCTCATATGTCCATCAGCTTTGACTGGTCGTTTCCTGCCGCTGAAATGACTGGTTGCGTCATACCTGTTGGTACATGTTGTGGACGCATCCAAAATAGCACAGAGCCCTATGGGAATAGGATGCTATTGGGGCCACATCCGGGGTTCTTCTCGTGTGTCTACAAGGCCCAGTGAAGCTGTGTGTCTACAAGGCCCAGTGAAGCTGTGTGTCTACAAGGCCCAGTGAAGCTGTGTGTCTACAAGGCCCAGTGAAACTGTGTGTATAACTGTGTGTATACAAGACCCAGTGAAGCTGTGTGTGTCTACAAGGCCCCAGTGAAACTGTGTGTGTCTACAAGGCCCAGTGAAGCTGTGTGTCTACAAGGCCCAGTGAAGC
>QNTS01005780.1:46122-56452 GCA_003317085.1 Hucho hucho
ACAGAGCAGACTGACTCAAATAATCATATTTACTCCACTTAGACAGAACAGACTGACTCCAATAATCATATTTACTCCACTTAGACAGAGCAGACTGACTCCAATAATCATATTTACTCCACTTAGACAGAGCAGACTGACTCCAATAATCATATTTACTCCACTTAGACAGAGCAGACTGACTCCAGTAATCATATTTACTCCACTTAGACAGAGCAGACTGACTCCAATAATCATATTTACTCCACTTAGACAGAGCAGACTGACTCCAGTAATCTATTTATTCCATTTAAACAGAGCAGACTGACTCCAGTAATCCTATTCATTCCATTTAAACAGAGCAGACTGACTCCATAATCTGGGTCTGATTTGCCTCCATTTGATGTACACATGAAAAAATACGAAAAACATCCAACCTTTTCATACAGGTGAATTACCTGACTCGTGAAAAAAATTCACGACCGGATGGATACATTAAGTAAATGCCAACAGACAATGTGTTAGTTCAACCTTCTTTTTGTGTTGGTTAAATTAATTATGCGAGGAATGGTGTTGGAAACGCCTTTATGCGCAGATATTGATATAATAACCATCATGTCAAAAATAAACCTGGAGTCACGCGATGATGTGATGTGTGGTCCTTCCACTACGACTCGGGAAACCATGCAGTTCATTAGGATACATATTAAATATATTATGATGAACTTCACAGGGTGGTGAAAGTGCCTGGTGATGATCTTGATGCTCCTTTTCAATAAATATTGAGGTTCTAATTCTGGTGACATGTTGATTGATGATTGGCTGCCGTCTGACAAATATAAATAATAATATGGCTCTTATCCATAATAATCTCATACTTTACGCATATTATTTTATGCAGGTTTTATTCGCATGAAAATCTGTCGTAAATTGGATGGAAACGTAGCTATAGACTTGATTAGTCCTTTATCAACCAATGAAAACAATCCAGGAGACATTGGTTGTCTCCCAAATGGCAACATACAGTATGCAGTTATTTTACCTGACCTGTCCTTGTCTTTATGTGTGGTGATTTTCACCACAGGGGGGAGCTACAGTGGTTTTAAAATAAAACAAAACTATCTTGAAACTATTCAGGAGTTGGCAACAGTTCGTCCTATACCACAGGTCCAGAGTCAGATCCTAGATCTGTGGTAAAGGTAATCTGATCCTAGATCTGTGGTAAAGGTAATCTGATCCTAGATCTGTGGTAAGGATAATCTGATCCTAGATCTGTGGTAAGGATAATCTGATCCTAGATCTGTGGTAAGGGTAATCTGTTCCTAGATCTGTAAGGGCAATCTGCTACGTCAATAAAACATTATTTTTGCTTTGTTGATAGAAAATGTGTGAGGTTAATTTATGGACCTACAAGCCAGCTTTCGTTTCATTTCTATTATAAGTGGTGTCCTGCTCTGCTAGAATATAGCCATCCTCAGCAAACCACCATCACCACTTATAATAGAAATCACCATCCTCTCCTCTCCTCTCCTCTCCTCTCCTCTCCTCTCCTCTGTCTCTGTCTCTCTTTGTCGAGAAGTCAATTCAACAGTGGCGTGT
Source organism: Hucho hucho (assembly GCA_003317085.1). Classification (NCBI taxonomy): domain Eukaryota; kingdom Metazoa; phylum Chordata; class Actinopteri; order Salmoniformes; family Salmonidae; genus Hucho; species Hucho hucho. Next base: position 47,701 of record QNTS01005780.1, read on the forward strand.
ATTCATGGATGCCAAGGGAAGACAGGCTTCCCCAAAAATGTACCAATAAAAATAAAAACAAAAGATGTATCTTTCATCTTTCTGTGTTTCATAATTTTCCTTCATTTCGCAAGAGGCTGAATGTATCTCACAGGAGAAATCATCAGAGAGAGATAAACAGGGCCCCTCTGTCTCTCTATATTTATTTATTTCACCTTTATTTAACCAGGTAGGCCAGTTGAGAACAAGTTCTCATTTACAACTGCGACCTGGCCAAGATAAAGCAAAGCAGTTCGTCACATACAACAACACAGAGTCACACATTGGAGTAAAACAAACATACAGTCAATAATACTGTAGAAAAAAAACAAATCTATATACAAAGAGTGCAAATGAGGTAAGATAAGGGAGGTAAGGCAATAAATAGGCCATGGTGGCAAAGTAATTACAATATAGTATTTAAACACTGGAATGGCATATGTGCAGTAGATGAATGTGCAATGTAGAAAAACTGGGGTGCAAAGGAACAAGATAAATAAATAAATACGGTAGGGGATGAGGTAGTTGGTTGGGCTATTTACAGATGGGCTATATACAGGTGCAGGGGTCTGTGAACTGCTCTGCCAGCTGGTGCTTAAGGCTAGAGAGGGAGATAAGTGTCTGTAGTTTCAGAGATTTTTGTAGTTCGTTCCAGTCATTGACAGCAGAGAACTGGAAGGAAAGTCGGCCAAAGAAGGAATTGGCTTTGGGGGTGACCAGTGAGATATACCTGCTGGAGCACGTGCTACGGGTTGGTGCTGCTATGGTGACCAGTGAGCTGAGATAAGGCGGGGCTTTACCTAGCAGGGACTTGTAGATGACCTGGAGCCAGTGGGTATGGCGACGAGTGTAAAGCGAGGGCCAGCCAAAGAGAGCGTACAGGTCGCAGTGGTTTGTGGTATATGGGGCTTTGGTGACAAAACGGATGGCACTGTGATAGACAGCATCCAATTTGTTGAGTAGAGTATTGGAGGCTATTTTGTAAATGACATCACCGAAGTCGAGGATGGGTAGGAGTGTCAGTTTTACGAGGGTATGTTTGGCAGCATGAGTGAAGGATGCTTTGTTGCGAAATAGGAAGCCAATTCTAGATTTCATTTTGGATTGGAGATGTTTGATGTGAGTCTGGAAGGAGAGTTTACAGTCTAACCAGACACCTAGATATTTGTAGTGTCCACATAATCTAAGACAGAACCGTCCAGAGTAGTGATGCTGGACGGGCGGGCAGGTGCAGGCAGCGATCAGTTGAAGAGCATGCATTTAGTTTTACAGTGGGGCAAAAAAGTATTTAGTCAGCCACCAATTGTGCAAGTTCTCCAACTTAAAAAGATGAGAGAGGCCTGTAATTTTCATCATAGGTACACTTCAACTATGACAGACGAAATGAGAAAAAGAAATCCAGAAAATCACATTGTAGGATTTTTAATTTATTTATTTGCAAATTATGGTGGAAAATAAGTATTTGGTCAATAACAAAAGTTTATCTCAATACTTTGTTATATACCCTTTGTTGGCAATGACAGAGGTCAAACGTTTTCTGTAAGTCTTCACAAGGTTTTCACACACTGTTGCTGGTATTTTGGCCCATTCCTCCATGCAGATCTCCTCTAGAGCAGTGATGTTTTGGGGCTGTCGCTGGGCAACACGGACTTTCAACTCCCTCCAAAGATTTTCTATGGGGTTGAGATCTGGAGACTGGCTAGGCCACTCCAGGACCTTGAAATGCTTCTTACGAAGCCACTCCTTCGTTGCCCGGGCGGTGTGTTTGGGATCATTGTCATGCTGAAAGACCCAGCCACGTTTCATCTTCAATGCCCTTGCTGATGGAAGGAGGTTTTCACTCAAAATCTCACGATACATGGCCCCATTCATTCTTTCCTTTACACGGATCAGTCGTCCTGGTCCCTTTGCAGAAAAACAGCCCCAAAGCATGATGTTTCCACCCCCATGCTTCACAGTAGGTATGGTGTTCTTTGGATGCAACTCAGCATTCTTTGTCCTCCAAACACGACGAGTTGAGTTTTTACCAAAAAGTTCTATTTTGGTTTCATCTGACCATATGACATTCTCCCAATCCTCATCTGGATCATCCAAATGCTCTCTAGCAAACTTCAGACGGGCCTGAACATGTACTGGCTTAAGCAGGGGGACACGTCTGGCACTGCAGGATTTGAGTCCCTGGCGGCGTAGTGTGTTACTGATGGTAGGCTTTGTTACTTTGGTCCCAGCTCTCTGCAGGTCATTCACTAGGTCCCCCCGTGTGGTTCTGGGATTTTTGCTCACCGTTCTTGTGATCATTTTGACCCCACGGGGTGAGATCTTGCGTGGAGCCCCAGATCGAGGAAGATTATCAGTGGTCTTGTATGTCTTCCATTTCCTAATAATTGCTCCCACAGTTGATTTCTTCAAACCAAGCTGCTTACCTATTGCAGATTCAGTCTTCCCAACCTGGTGCAGGTCTACAATTTTGTTTCTGGTGTCCTTTGACAGCTCTTTGGTCTTGGCCATAGTGGAGTTTGGAGTGTGACTGTTTGAGGTTGTGGACAGGTGTCTTTTATACTGATAACAAGTTCAAACAGGTGCCATTAATACAGGTAACGAGTGGAGGACAGAGGAGCCTCTTAAAGAAGAAGTTACAGGTCTGTGAGAGCCAGAAATCTTGCTTGTTTGTATGTGACCAAATACTTATTTTCCACCATAATTTGCAAATAAATAAATTAAAAATCCTACAATGTGATTTTCTGGATTTCTTTTTCTCATTTCGTCTGTCATAGTTGAAGTGTACCTATGATGAAAATTACAGGCCTCTCTCATCTTTTTAAGTTGGAGAACTTGCACAATTGGTGGCTGACTAAATACTTTTTTGCCCCACTGTATNTTGCGTTTAAGAGCAGTTGGAGGCCACGGAAGGAGAGTTGTATGGCATTGAAGCTCGTCTGGAGGGTAGTTAACACAGTGTCCAAAGAAGGGCCAGAAGTATACAGAATGGTGTCGTCTGCGTAGAGGTGGATCAGAGACTCACCAGCAGCAAGAGCGACATCATTGATGTATACAGAGAAGAGAGTCGGCCCAAGAATTGAACCCTGTGGCACCCCCATAGAGACTGCCAGAGGCCCGGACAACAGGCCCTCCGATTTGACACACTGAACTCTATCGGAGAAGTAGTTGGTGAACCATGCGAGGCAATCATTTGAGAAACCAAGGCTGTCGAGTCTGCCGATAAGGATGTGGTGATTGACAGAGTCGAAAGCCTTGGCCAGATCAATGAATACGGCTGCACAGTAATGTCTCTTATCGATGGCGGTTATGATGTCGTTTAGGACCTTGAGCGTGGCTGAGGTGCACCCATGACCAGCTCTGAAACCAGATTGCATAGCGGAGAAGGTACGGTGGGATTCGAAATGGTCGGTAATCTGTTTGTTAACTTGGCTTTCAAAGACCTTAGAAAGGCAGGGTAGGATAGATATAGGTCTGTAGCAGTTTGGGTCAAGAGTGTCTCCCCCTTTGAAGAGGGGGATGACCGCAGCTGCTTTCCAGTCTTTGGGAATCTCAGACGACACGAAAGAGAGGTTGAACAGGCTAGTAATAGGGGTTGCAACAATTTCGGCAGATAATTTTAGAAAGAAAGGGTCCAGATTGTCTAGCCCGGCTGATTTGTAGGGGTCCAGATTTTGCAGCTCTTTCAGAACATCAGCTAACTGGATTTGGGAGAAGGAGAAATGGGGGAGGCTTGGGCGAGTTACTGAGGGGGGTGCAGGGCTGTTGACCGGGGTAGGGGTAGCCAGGTGGAAAGCATGGCCAGCCGTAGAAAAATGCTTATTGAAATTCTCAATTATTGCGGGTTTATCGGTGGTGACAGCGTTTCCTATCCTCAGTGCAGTGGGCAGCTGGGAGGAGGTGCTCTTATTCTCCATGGACTTTACAGTGTCCCAGAACATTTTTGAGTTTGTGTTACAGGAAGCAAATTTCTGCTTGACTTTCCTAACTTCCAGTGTATATTGGTTCCTGACTTCCCTGAAAAGTTGCATATCACGGGGGCTGTTCGATGCTAATGCAGAACGCCACAGGATGTTTTTGTGCTGGTCAAGGGCAGTCAGGTCTGGAGAGAACCAAGGGCTATATCTGTTCCTGGTTCTACATTTTTTGAATGGGGCATGCTTATTTAAGATGGTGAGGAAGGTACTTTTAAAGAATAACTAGGCATCCTCTACTGACGGGATGAGGTCAATATCCTTCCAGGATACCTGGGCCAGGTCGATTAGAAAGGCCTGCTCACTGAAGTGTTTTAGGGAACGTTTGACAGTAATGAGGGGAGGTCGTTTGACCGCAAACCCATTACGGATGCAGGCAATGAGGCAGTGATCGCTGAGATCTTGGTTGAAAACAGCAGGGGTGTATTTAGAGGGCAAGTTAGTTAGGATGACATCTATGAGGGTGCCCGTGTTTACGGCTTTGGGGTTGTACCTAGTAGGTTAATTGATGATTTGTGTGAGGTTTAGGGCATCAAGCTTAGATTGTAGGATGGCCGGGGTGTTAAGCATGTCCCAGTTTAGGTCACCTAGCAGCACGAACTCTGAAGGTAGATGGGGGGCAATCAGTTCACATATGGTGTCCAGAGCACAGCTGGGGGCAGAGGGTGGTCTATAGCAAGCGGCAACAGTGAGAGACTTGTTTCTAGAAAGGTGGATTTTTAAAAGTAAAAGTTCAAGTTGTTTGGGTACAGACCTGGCTATCTCTGCAGTAGATTGCAACACCGCCCCCTTTGGCCGTTCTATCTTGTCTGAAAATGTTATAGTTAGGGATGGAGATTTCAGGGTTTTTGGTGGTCTTCCTAAGCCAGGATTCAGACACGGCTAGGACATCCGGGTTGGCAGAGTGTGCTAAAGCAGTGAAAAAAACTAACTTAGGGAGGAGGCTTCTAATGTTAACATGCATGAAACCAAGGCTTTTACAGTTGTAGAAGTCAACAAATGATAGCGCCTGGGGAATAGGAGTGGAGCTAGGCACTGCAGGGCCTGGATTAACCTCTATATCACCAGATGAACAGAGGAGGAGTAGGATAAGGGTACGGCTAAAGGCTATAATGACTGGTTGTCTAGGACGTCCTGAACAGAGAGTAAAAAGAACAGGTTTCAGGGGGCGATAAAATAGATTAAAGACATAATGTACAGACAAAGGTATGGTAGGACGTAAATACAGTGGAGGTAAACCTAGGCATTGAGTGGTGATGAAAGAGATATTGTCTCTAGAAACATTTAAACCAGGTGATGTCATCGCATGTGTGGGTGGTGGAACTGAAGGGTTGGATAAGGCATATTGAGCAGGGCTAGAGGCTCTACAGGGAAATAAGACAATAAACACTAACCAGAACAGCAATGGACAAGGCATATTGACATTGAGGAGAGGCATGCTTAGCTGAGTGATCATAAGGGTCCAGTTAGTAGTGAGGCTGGTTGGGGACACGGAAATTCAGACAGCTAGCCGGGGATAGCAAGCTAGCAAAGGCTAGCAGGCCAGCTAACAAAGACGGAGGAAGTCTGTTTATAGCCTCCTCGTACGTTTCCGTCGGTAGACCAGTCGTGATGGGTTAGTGGGGTTCCGTGTGGTGAAGGGGACCAGGCCAATTGGCAAAATAGGTAATAGTGGCCCAAGAAATTGTCAGATGGAGCTGTTTAGCTAGCAGCCGATATGCTCTAGACAGCAAACTTAGCAGGCCGCAGTTAGCTGATGGGAGTTCAGGTGACGTCGCGACGGAGGGCCGGTTGAATAACTCCCTCGGGCAGATAACGTCGGTAGTCCAGTCGTGAAGGCCCGGTGAGGCTCCGCACAGGCAGTAAAAATGGGTCCGGATAGGTGTTGTAGCCCAGGAGTGGCTGATGGGATTCTTCAGCTAGCCGGAAGGTGGGCTTAGCATAGGCAAGCTTCAGGCTAATTGGTGCTTGCTCCGGGACCAACGTTAGCCAATAGTCACTCGGATAGCAGCTAGCTAGCTGCAAGATCCAGGTGAAAATGTCCAGAGCTTGCGGTAGGAATCCAGGGATATGGAGAGAAAAATAGGTCTGGTATGCTCTGGTTTGAGTCGCGTTATACGAACGGCGAGAGCTTTTCCGAGCTAAAGGTTAGCTGCTGCTGTCCGCTAGCAGTGGTAAGCTAAATACTAACATTAGCTAGTGACCTGGTTAGCTTCTGTTAGGGAATTCCGGATTCGAGGTGGATAATACTTGAAAAAAAAAACAGATCCGTACCACATTGGGTGAGGCGGGTTGCAGGATTGCAGGAGAGTGTTTTAGAAAAAATATCTAAAATGATATATACACTGGACACGACAGGACGAGGACAAAAGACGTCTGACTGCTACGCCATCTTGGATTGGAAAATATGTGTAGACCATCTATCTGATACTGTCTGGTCCAAACGAGTATTACATTGTTGCCGGCCGTAGCAATTAAAGGCAAGGGAAGCCAGCGAGCATCTGGCCTCCCGTGACGAAAAAATAAATAAAACATTTGCCATTCAGCATTGAGCTAAACTGAATGAGCTCAACTGTGAATGGTCCTGCTCCACCCCAAAAAAATGGTGTCAAGAGAAGCCAGCTTGGATTTGATGCCACTTCTATCATATCCCATTGAGAGCATACTGCACGTTATACTGTACAACATACTGGAGGTCATTGATAGAAAAACCTGAATAGTTGCATCTCGTTGTGGTGTTGTCCTCTGGTGTCTAGCTAGCCATCTAGCTAAAATTGTCTCTTTCCTAAATTAGCCATGGATGGAGATAGGGATTTGAACTTGTGGTTTTACTTAATTCTCCGTACTGGCCAATGATTATAACAGCGATTCTGATCCAACCATTAATTCATACATAACTTTTAGTTGTCACTGTATTAGACTAAGCAGAGGTGATTTGATGATGTTGAAGTTGAAATGGGTCTGGAATAGTGGAAGGCAGCTCCTCTTTTCTTTGTGACTTGCGGTAACTCTCTGTAGTTCTAAATCAATAGTAGTTTAGTGATGCAAAAATGTCCGAAACATTAACTTGCCTGACCTGCTGTAGGTCATGTAACTGTCTGTTACATGTAATAAGTTTTGTGGACTTCAGGACAGAGGTTGCTCTCTGGCTTTGTGATTAAACAAATGTGTGGTTGAATTTAGTCTGCCAGGTTGGGGGGCTTGGCTTCCCCAGTGATTTTACCCATGCACCGCTACTGCAATTCAATACATCTATTGTCCCCTGAGGACCACTCTATTGTCCCCTGAGGACCAATCTATTGTCCCCTCTATTGTCCCCTGAGGACCAATCTATTGTCCCCTGAAGATCAATCTATTGTCGCCTGAGGACCAATCTATTGTCCCCTGAGGACCAATCCATTGCCCCCTGAGGACCAATCTATTGTCCCCTGAGGACCAGCAATTTAAAGCGATTAAAACTATAGGGCACAACAAAACAAAGTGAATCTAGTGAATCCAGAGAATCGAGTGAATCCAGAGGATCCAGAGAATCTGGTGTATCCAGAAAATCTAGTGAATCCAGTGAATCTGGTGAAACTAGAGAATCTAGTGAATATAGAGGATCCAGGGAATCCAGACAATCTAGTTAATCCAGACAATCTAGTGAATCCAGACAATCTAGTGAATCCAGACAATCTAGTGAATCCAGACAATCTAGTGAATCTGGAGAATCTAATGTATCCAGATAATCCAGCGAATCCAGTGAATCTAGTGTATCCAGAGAATCTAGTGTATCCAGAGAATCTAGTCAATCCAGAGAATCTAGTGAATCCAGAGAATTTAGTGAATCTAGAGAATGTAGTGAATCCAGAGAATGTAGTGAATCCAGTAAATCCAGAGAATCTAGTGAATCCAGATAATCGAGTGAATCCAGAGAACCTAGTGAATCCAGTGAATCCAGTGAACCTAGTGAATCTAGTGAATCCAGAGAATCTAGAGAATCCAGAGGATCCAGAGAATCTAGGGAATCCAGACAATCTAGTGAATCCAGACAATCTAGTGAATCCAGAGGATCTGGTGTATAAACACCATGGGGCCACGCAGCCGTCATACCGCTCAGGAAGGAGACGCGTTCTGTTTCCTAGAGATGAACGTACTTTGGTGCGAAAAGTGCAAATCAATCCCAGAACAACAGCAAAGAACCTTGTGAAGATGCTGGAGGAAACAGGTACAAAAGTATCTATAGCCACAGTAAAACGAGTCCTATATAACATAACCTGAAAGGCCGCTCAGTAAGGAAGAAGCCACTACTCCAAAACCTCCATAAAAAACACAGACTACGGTTTGCAAATGCACATGGGGACAAAGATCTTACTTTTTGGAGAAATGTCCTCTGGTCTGATGAAACAATAATAGAACTGTTTGGCCATAATGACCATCGTTATGTTTGGAGGAAAAAGGGGGAGGCTTGCAAGCCGAAGAACACCATCCCAACCGTGAAGCACGGGGGTGGCAGCATCATGTTGTGGGGGTGCTTTGCTGCAGGAGGGACTGGTGCACTTCACAAAATAGATGGCATCATGAGGAAGAAAAATTATGTGGATATATTGAAGCAACATCTCAAGACATCAGTCAGGAAGTTAAAGCTTGGTCGCAAATGGGTCTTCCAAATGGACAATGACCCCAAGCATACTTCCAAAGTTGTGGCAAAATGGCTTAAGGACAACAAAGTCAAGGTATTGGAGTGGCCATCACAAAGCCCTGACCTCAATCCTATAGAAAAT
>QNTS01005781.1:35478-51205 GCA_003317085.1 Hucho hucho
CAGAGGGAAGAAGATAAATGGAGAGGGAGAATATAGGAGAGAGACTGGGAGGGAGAATATAGGAGAGAGAGACTGGGAGGGAGACAGAGAGCAAGGAGGAGGAGGGTGAAGAGGAGGTCCTGGTCAGATGGAATGGGAGGAGGGCTGACTGGTTGGATACAAATGACAAAACGAGCGTCCATCCATTGTCCTACCCTCTGACCCCTATGGTTAGGTCCACATCTGAGGGCCAGCCAGGGAGGCTGTGTGTCTCCCCAAGGGCCATCCAGACTCACCCTGGCCTGGGGAGAGGAGCAGGGCTGTAGCCCTGGAGGGGTGGAAGAGTGGAGGTCCTGGGAAGGTGTCCAGTGGACTTCCTGGTGTGTGTGTTTTCAGTTTGTGTGTGTGCGTGCTCATGTGTGTTCCCTGTGTGAGAGCCTTGATGTTTACAAAGTCTTTTCATGCTTTGTTGTTTTCTAAAAAGCTTTTGACTCAATTTGGCATGAGGGTCTGCTATACAAATTGATGGAAAGCGGTGTTGGGGGGAAAAACATCCGACAATATAAAATCACAAACAACGAGTTATAAGAAAAGATTAATTCATATAAAATGTTAAAACTGAAATGTCACATTTACATGTATTCAGACCCTTTACTCAGTACTTTGTTGAAGCACCTTTGGCAGTGATTACAGCCTCGAGTCTTCTTGGGTATGACGCTGCAAGCTTGGCACACCTGTATTTGGGGAGTTTCTCCCATTCTCTGCAGATCGTCTCGAGCTCTGTCAGGTTGGATGGGAAGCTATTTTCAGGTCTCTCTAGAGCTGTTTCGATCTACTTCAAGTCCGGGCTCTGGCTGGGCCACTCAAGGACATTGAGACTTGTCCCAAAGGCACTACTGCGTTGTCTTGTCTGTATGCTTAGGGTCGTTGTCCTGGTGAATGGTGAACCTTCACCCCAGTCTGAAGTCCTGATTGCTCTGGAGCAGGTTTTCATCAAGGATCTCTCTGTACTTTGATCCGTTCATCTTTGCCTCGATGCTGACTAGTCTCCCAGTCCCTGTTGCAGAAAACATCCCGCAGCATGATGCTGCCACCACCATGCTTCACCGTAGGGATGGTGCAAGTTGTTCTCCAGATGTGACGCTTGGCATTCAGGCCAGAGAGTTCAATCTTGGTTTCATCAGACCAGAGAATCTTGTTTCTCATGGTTTGAAAGTCCTTTAGGTGCCTCTTGGCAAACTCTCCAAGCGGGCTGTCATGTGCCTTTTTACTGAGGAGTGGCTTACAGAGATACAAAACAAGTTAGAGGAAAAACAAAAAGAACTGGAGGAACTTATTCAAGAACCATCTATATGGAATATAGAGAAAAATGCACCAAATGCTTCTTAAATCTCCAACGCAGGAACATTATCAAAAATAATTTGCAGAAACTTGTTACTAATTATATTTTTAAAGAGGAAGCTAAATATTTTAAGCAGATGTTTTCTTTTCCGTCTCATTTGTCTCTGAATGACGATTACTATAAGGAATTATTTCCAAATAATGACAATTTTTAAATTGACAAATGCACAAAAAGATCAGTGCGAAGGCCAAATTACAGAGGAATAACTTTAAGGCTATTAAATCCTTTCAGACTGGAAAAAACCCAGGGCTTGATGCCATACCGGTAGAAGTATATCAAGCCTTTTTTTATATACTCAGCTCCATTATTAGCTTGTTTTAACTAGTCCTATAGAAATGGTAGTTTGTCAAGTACTCTGCAGGAAGGTCTGATTTCACTATTATTAAAACAAGACCCAGATGGCAAATTATAAAGACACAGTCCATCTAAAAAACTGGAGGCCCCTTACACTTCAATGTTGTGATGCAAAAATTCTAGCGAAATGCATAGCATTCAGAATGAAAAAGGTTTTACCAGGTATTTTTCATCCTGTTTAGACAGTTTTTTTTTACATGGATGATACAGTGGAGATAAAATGTGACTCGTTTCAGGAAACTAGGCGTACTTAACAAGAAATGTTATTTTTTTTTATCAAAATGAGTTTTTTGGCATAAATGCCTTCTGGAACATGTGAACTTTCATGTGCCTTAATAACAAACTTGTATGCCATCTATAAATACGAATACCATTTTTAAAATAAGAGCCTAGTTGGTTTAACCATGGAAAAAGACACCACCCTTACCGCTAGTCATGATTGGCTGAGATAATGAGTGGGCTGGACATGCTGAGAAATGAGTTCGGATTGATGTGCCATGTAGCACGCTTCTGTCTATATCATGAGCTGGTCAGTATGTGAAGGTAATCCTTTCTAACGCTGCTTTTTTGAAAGATATTAAAAAGTAGAACTACATAAGTGTTGCTCTCCACTTTCTGGAGGACCGAGTTTTGAAATCAGAGTATGATAGCTAAGGAGATGGAGAAAATTATGGCGTTTGATTGCAAATATGCAGACGTAGTCAAAAAGAACACACACAGAAGGCTGTTGTATAAAACACCTGTCTCCGGCTTACGTCTTCAAACTTTTTTTGCACTATTGGTTAGAGCCTGTAAGTAAGCATTTCTCTGTAAGGTCTACACATGTTGTATTCGGCGCACGTGACAAATAAACTTTGATTTGATTTAAGAGCAACCATGGCATCCATGACAGAGCGGGAGAAGCGTCCATCCATGTACAATCTGACAACACTCTGAATTTACGAACGAACAATCTGACAACACTCTGAATTTACGAACGAACAATCTGACAACGCTTTGAGTTTAGGAATGCTCAGAGCACACTCTGGCACTCCAGATAAAAATTTACGAACACACACGTAGTATAAACCAGCCACAATGGCTACTTCTCAGAGAGTTTTTAACTGTCGAGGAGTTAAACAAGGGTATCCACTGTCACCGTATCTATTCGCAACGGCCATCAAAATGCTAGCTATTAAAATCAGATCAAATAACAACATTAGAGGATTAGAAATACAAGGCTTAAAAACAAAGGTGTCCATGTATGCCAATGACTCAAGTGTTGTATTAAGTCCACAAGCTAGATCCCTGCAATGTCTCATTGAAGATCTGGATAACTTTTCTGGCCTCTCTGGACTAAAACCTAATTATGATAAATTTACCATATTATGTATTAGATCTTAAATAAATAAAAATGTTACATTACCCTGCAGTTTGGGCTGTAGACATATTTGGTATTCATATCACAAAATATATAAATGAGCTCTCCACAATGAATTTCAATAGAAAACTAGTAAACATAGACAATATCCTGCAACCATAGAGGTAAATACCTGTCTATTTATGGAAAAATTACACTTAACTCTTTAGTCATATCTTAGTTTACTCAATTCCTTATGGCACTGTCTACCCCTGATTTTAGTTTTTCAAATCATATGAGCAAAAAACATTTAGCTTTATCTGGGATGCTAAACCAGACAAGATAAACTGTCTACACTACTGGTCAAAAGTTTTAGAACACCTACACATTCAAGTGTTTTCCTTTATTTGTACTATTTTCTACATTGTAGAATAATAGTGAAGACATCAAAACTATGAAATAACACATATGGAATCATGTAGTAACCAAAAAACAAATCAAAATGTATTTGAGATTTGAGATTCTTCAAATAGCCACCCTTTGCCTTGATGACAGCTTTGCACACTCTTGGCATTCTCCCAACCAGCTTCACCTGGAATGCTTTTCCAACAGTCTTGAAGGAGTTCCCACATATGCTGAGCACTTGTTGGCTGCTTTTCCTTCACTCTCTCGGTCCGACTCATCCAAAACCATCTCAATTTGGTTGAAGTCGGGGGATTGTGGAAGCCAGGTCATCTGATGCAGCACTCTATCACTCTCCTTGATAAAATAGCCCTTACACAGCCTGGAGGTGTGTTCGGTCATTGTCCTGTTGAAAAACAAATGATAGTCCCACTAAGCCCAAACCAGATGGGATGGCGTATCGCTGCAGAATGCTGTGGTAGCCATGCTGGTTAAGTGTGCCTTGAATTCTAAATAAATCAGACCGTGTCACCAGCAACGCACCCCCACACCATCACACCTCTTCCTCCATGCTTTATGGTGGGAAATACACATGCACTCACACATGCATCCGTTCACCAACACCGCGTCTCACAAAGACACGCCGGTTAGAACAAAAAATATCCAGTTTGGATTCCAGACCAAAGGACACATTTCCACCGGTCTAATGTCTATTGCTCATGCTTCTTGGCCCAAGCAAGTCTCTTCTTCTAATTGTTGTCCTTTAGTAGTGGTTTCTTTGCAGCAATTCTACAATTTTTTGTTGTTTATTTTAACCTTTAACTAGGCAAGTCAGTTAAGAACAAATTCTTATTTACAATGACGGCCTACTCCGGCCAAATCCAGACGATGCTGGGCCAATTGTGCGCCGCCCTATGGGACTCCCAACCACGTCCGGATGTGATACAGCCTGGATTCGAACCTGGTACTATAGTGATGCCTCTTGCACTGTGTAATGAACACGATGGGAGACAGAGAGCTGGTTTCTGTTCAGGGCGCAGCAGGTGTTTATTGTAAAGGACCACAGGAGGAGGCAGGTAGCTGGGGGCAGGCAGAAGGTCATACACGGGGTCCAGAAAGGCAACAGTACAGGCAGGGAAAAGGCTCGTAATGCCCTACGGGAGACCAGGAAATAGGTTTATAACAGGAAATCCAATGGGCTAAAGTACAGGCAAGGAATAGGAAAAAGGCGTTGTTGGTTTTTGCTTCCCTCACTATCATACACGGGATGAGTAAATTACGGGAAAAACAGAGCTCCGAATAGAAGTGTGTCACAAAACAAACAATACCTCAGAATGATGGGGTGCAAATAACTGAACTAAATAGTGTGTGATAAGGACATACAGGTGTGTGATTCAGAACTCAGGTGATTGGGATCTGGAGAGTGAGCTGCGTTCAGGGGATCTACGTGTTTGAGAGTGTGAGTTGGAAGCAGACATTACACACTGAGATGCAGTGCTTTAGACCACTGCACCACTCAGGAGACCATGAAGGCCTGATTCACACAGTCTCCTTTGAACAGTTGATTAACAGTGAAGCTTTTATTTTGCGTAACTCTACTGAATTTATCCTCTGTAGCAGAGGTTACTCTGGGTCTTAAATTCCTTTGGCGGTCCTCATGAGAGCCAGTTTCATCGCAGCACTTGATGGTTTTTCTTGAAAGTTCCGTATTGACTGACCTTCATGTCTTAAAGTAATGATGGACTGTCGTTTCTCTTTACTTATTTGAGCTGTTCTTGCCATAATATGGACTTGGTCTTTTACCAAGTAGGGCTAGCTTCTGTATACCCCCTTACCTTGTCACAACACAATTGATTGGCTCAAACGCATTAAGAAGGAAAGAAATTCCATAAATTAACTTTTTACAAGGCACACCTGTTATTTGAAATGCATTCCAGGTGACTACCTCATGAAGCTGGTTGAAAGAATGCCAAGAGTGTGCAAAGCTGTCATCAAAGCAAAGGGTGACTATTGGAAGAATCTTTAATATAAAATATATTTTGATTAGTTAAACATTTTTTGGGATTACTACATGATTACATATGTGTTATTTCATAGTTTTGATGTCTTCACTATTATTCTATGTAGAAAATTATTCAATGTAGAAAATAGTAAAAATAAAGAAAAACCCTTGAATGAGTAGGTGTTTCAAAACTTTTGACCGGTAGTGTATATAATTGAATATGAACTGGGTGGGTTGAGATTAATAAATATAAAAGCACTAAACCTCTCTCTAAAAGCTTCACTTGTATATATTTTTTTACTTGAACCCAAAATGGTTCTCAGAAAAGCTCATCCATTGTTTTTGTGCAGATTGCCATGACTCATTTTCGATTAATTGAAAATGAAACCTTGTTCAAAGTATCTTTTTCAAACAAGCATTGCAGAGCTGGTTACAATTCCAATTTCATCCCCCTGAAAAGATAGAACAAATATTATGGTTGAACTCAAATGTGCTGCTTGATAAAGTACCTGTATCCATGGAAAATATGTTTGAAAAGGGTATTTTGTTTTTAAATGATATTGGAATGGTAGAGTTATGTCTTTCATGGAGTTATCAGAATTCTATGAGAAGGTCTGCTCATTCGAAGATTACAGCATTTCCCCAAAAATGGAGGAGGCATATGGCAGCAGGAGGAGGTAGGGAACTGTTCTGTCTGCAAAATATAAAGGATCAAAACTGACGGAGGCATAAAAATAGGATATATAGGAAAGTATACCAGGATGTTGACAGCTGTGCCATACAAAACAAAATTGCAAAATAGCTGGGAAGAGATCTTTGATGTACCGATTCTGTGACAAAGGGTGTATGAGTTGATGTATAAAACAACGCAAGATTCAAGACTTTGTGCTTTCCAGCTAAATTGATTGTAGAAAATTCTTGCCACCAACAATATGTTGAATATTTGGGGCACACAATCCTCGCAGCTCTGCAGAATTTGTTGTGAGGATACAGAATCAATTGACCATTTGTTCTGGTATTGCCATAAAGCGTAACGTTAATCAAACATGTACCCTAGAAATAGCATTGCTGGGAGATATGGACCTGCTCAGTCAATTACTAATATATTACTAATATATTAAAAGTATTTATCTTCAAATCTCAATCTGTGGATTCGATTAGATAGATTCAAATTGTGTGTTTAACCTTACAGTATAGTTTAAAGATATACAGTACCAGGCAAAAGTTTAGACACACTTACTTTTTCTTTACTTTTACTATTTTCTACATTGTAGAATAATAGTGAAGACATTAAAACTATGTAATAACACCTATGGAATCATGTAGTAACCAAAAAAGTGTTAAACAAATCAAATATATTTTATATTTGAGATTCTTCAAAGTTGCCACCCTTTGCCTTGATGACAGCTTTGCACACTCTTCGGGGGGAGGGGGTCTTGGATGGCCAGGGCGCTTGACCCCTGTGGGTCTCTCTGGACGTGAGTCTGTTATATGACTGAATGTAATGTAAATGTTGAGTGGCTTCAATGCAGGTAGATTTTATGTTTTTAATATTTTAATATTCATGTTAAGTGTGAGGTTAAAATTGGCAAAAAACAAACACATTTCTTTCCACAGGGCCATGGGGTGAGACAGGGATGCAGCTTGAGACCCACCCTATTCAACATACAGTATATATCAACAAATTGGCGATGGCATTTGAGCAGTCTGCAGCACCCGGCCTCACCCTACTAGAATCTGAAGTCAAATGTCTACTGTTTGCTGATGATCTGGTTCTTCTGTCCCCAACCAAGGAGGGCCTACAGCAGCACCTAGATATTCTGCACAGGTTCTGTCAGACCTGCGCCCTGACAGTAAATCTCAGTAAGACAAAAATAATGGTGTTCCTAAAAAGTTCCAGTTGCCAGGACCACAAATACAAATTCCATTTAGACACCGTTGCCGTAGAGCACACAAAGAACAATATCTACCTCGGCCTAAACATCAGCGCAAACCTTCCATAACAAAGCCATCACCTACAGAGAGATGAACCTGGAGAAGAGTCCCTAAGGAAGCTGGTCCTGTGGCTCTGTTCACAAACAGACCCCACAGAGTCCCAGGACAGCAACACAATTAGACCCAACCAAATCATGAGCAAACACAAAGATAATTACTTCACACATTGGAAAGATTTAACAAAAAAACAGAGCAAACTAGAATGCTATTTGGCTTTAAACAGAGAGTACACGGAGGCAGAATACCTGACCACTGTGACTGACCCAAACTTAAAGAAAGCTTTGACTATGTACAGACTCAGTGAGCATAGCCTTGCTATTGAGAAGGCCACCGTAGGCAGACCTGGCTCTCAAGAGAAGACAGGCTATGTGCACACTGCCCACAAAATGAGGTGGAAACTGAGCTGCACTTTTCAATAGATGTTGGAACATTGCTGCGAGGACTCCCATTCAGCCACAAGAGTATTAGTGAGGTCGGGCACCAGGCTATTAGGCTTTGCTCACAGTCGGCGTTCCAATTCATCCCAAAGGTGTTCGATGGGGTTGAGGTCAGGGCTCTGTACAGGCCAGTCATTGTCTTCCACACCGATCTCAACAAACCATTTCTGTATGGACGTCGTTTTGTGCACTGGGTCATTGTCATGCTGAAAAAGGAAAGGGACTACCACAAACTATTACCACAAAGTTGGAAGCACTGAATCGTCTAGAATGTCATTGTATGCTGTAATGTTAAGATTTCCCTTCACTGGAATTAAGGGGCCTAGCCTGAACCATGTAAAACAGCCCCAGACCATTATTCCTCCTCCACCAAACTTTACAGTTGGCACTATGTTTTGGGGCATGTAGTGTTCTCCTGGCATCTGCCAATCCCGGATCGTCGTAGATGGCAGCATCGTGACTAGCTCTTAAGCAACTCTGCAGTATTTTGTTTGTTTATGTACTATTTGTTACATTATTAGCCCAGGAATTAGCTCAGGAAGAACTATTGGATATTAGAGCGGCGGTAACTCAACAGAACTTCCCTTGTTTGCTCTCCTCAGAGCAATCAAACTTATTCCAGAGGCTGACCCAAAACAACGCTGGCGAAGGAGAGGTACTCGAGGCGGTCTTCTGGTCCGACTTAGGAAGCGTGCACACCACCCACTGCTCCTGAGTGTTTTACCTGCTAATGTCCAATCTCTGGATAATAAAATTGATGAGCTCAAGGCGAGAGTTGCTTTTCAGAGAGACACCAGGGATTGTAACATTCTCTGCCTCACGGAAACATGGCTCTCTTGAGATATACCGTCAGACTCGCTAAAGCCAGTTGGTTTCTCAGTACGTTGCGCCGACAGGAACAAACATCTCTCCGGGAAGCAGAAGGGTGAAGGTATATGTTTNCCCCCCCCCCCCCCCAAGCGGATACCACGACGGCCCTCAAAGAACTTCACTGGACTTTAAGCAAAGTGGAAACCACATATACTGAGGCTGCATTTATTGTAGCTGTGGCTACAAAGTAGAGGAAAAGGCTCCAGAAATTCTAGCAAATATGTTGATTGTTGTACTCATGCTGCTGAAACCCTTGACCATTGCTATACTGCATATAAGTTCCTCCCCCGCCCCCCATTCGGCAAATCGGACCACATTTCCATCTTGCTCCTCCCCTCCTATTGGCAGGAACTGAAACAGGAAGCACCCGTGGTGAGGACTATTCAAAGTTGGTCTGACCAATCGGAATCTACTATTCAATATTATTTTTGATCACGTGTACTGGGATATTTTCAGAAAATAATATTGACACATATACCGATACGGTGAATGGGTTTTTATCAGGAAGTGCATAGGAGATGTTCTACCCTCTGTGACTATTAAAACCTACCCCAACCAGAAACCGTGGATAGATGGGAGCATTCGCGCAAAACTGAAAGCTTGAACCACCGCATTTAACAAGGGCAAGAAGAATGGGAATATGGAAGAATACAAACAGTGCAGTTATTCCCTCCGCAAAGCAATCAAGCAGGCTTAACGTCAGTATAGGGACAAAGGTCAGTCCCAGTTCAATGGCTCAGACACAAGATGGGTCTACAGACAATCACGTATTATAAAGGGAAAACCAGGCCTGTGGCGGACACCGACATCTTGCTTCTGGACAGTATTAACACCTTCGCTCGCTTTGAGGATAATACAGTGCCATCGACGCGGCCCGCTATCAAGGAATGTGGGCTCTCCTTCTCCGTGGCCGACGTGAGTAAGACATTTAAGCGTGTTAACCCTCGCAAGGCTGCCGGCCCAGATGGTATCCCTAACTGTGTCAAAAGAGCATGCACAGACCAGCTGGCTGGTGTGTTCACAGATATATTCAATCTCTCCCTATCCCAGTCTGTTGTCCCTACATTCTTCAAGATGGCCACCATTGTTCCTGTTCCCAAGAAAGCTAAGGTAACTGAACTAAATGACTATCGCCCCGTAGTACTCACTTCTGTCATCATGAAGTGCTTTGAGAGACTAGTCAAGGATTATATCACCTCCACCTTATCTGCCACCCTAGACCCTCTTCAATTTGCTTACCGCCCCAATAGGCCCACAGACAATAAAATCGCCATCACACTGCACACAGCCCTATCCCATCTGGACAAGAGGAATACCTATGTAAGAATGCTGTTCATTGACTATAGCTCAGCATTCAACACTATAGTACCCTCCAAGCTCATCATTAAGCTTGAGGCCGCCCCCAGGTGGTGAAGGTAGGAAACAACACCTCCCCTTCGCTGATCCTCAAAACCCCACAAGGGTGCGTTCTCAGCCCCCTCCTGTAGTCCCTGTTCACCCATGACTGTGTTGCCAAGCACGCCTCCAACTCAGTCATCAAGTTTGCAGACGACACATCAGTAGTAGGCTTGATTACCAACAACGACGAGACAGCCTACAGGGAGGAGGTGAGGGCTCTGGGAGTGTGGTGCCAGGAAAATAACCTCTCACTCAATGTCAACAAAACAAAGGAGATGATTGTGGACTTCAGGAAACAGCAGAGGGAACACCCCCCTATCCACATCAACGGGACTGCAGTGGAGAAGATGGAAAGTTTCAAGTTCCTCGGTGTACACATCACGGACAAACTAAAATGGTCCACCCACACAAACAGTGTGGTGAAGAAGGCGCAACAGCGCCTCTTCAACCTCAAGAGGCTGAAGAAATTTGTGTTGTCACCCAAAACCCTCACAAACTTTTACAGATGCACAATTGAGAGCATCCTGTCGGGCTGTATCACCGCCTGGTACGGCAACTGCACCGCCCACAACCTCAGGGCTCTCCAGAGGGTAGTGAGGTCTGCACAACACATCACCGGGGGCAAACTACCTGCCCTCCAGGACACCTACAGCACCCGATGTCACAGGAAGGACAAAAAAAATCATCAAGGACAACAACCACCCGAGCCACTGCCTGTTCACCCGCTATCGTCCAGAAGGCGAGGTCAGTACAGGTGCATCAAAGCTGGGACCGAGAGACTGAAAATCTGACTGTTAAATAGCCATCACTAGCACTGAGATGCTGCTGGCTATATACACAGACTTGAAATCACTGGCCACTTTAATAATGTTTACATATCTTGCATTACTCATCTCATATGTACAGTTGAAGTTGGAAGTTTACATACACCTTAGCCAAATACATTTAAACTCAGTTCTTCACAATTCCTGACATTTAATCCTAGTACAAATTCCCTGTCTTAGGTCAGTTAGGATCACCACTTTATTTTAAGAATGTGATATGTCAGAATAATAGTAGAGAATGATTTATTTCAGCTTTTATTTCTTTCATCACATTCCCAGTGGGTCAGAAGTTTACATACACTCAATTAGTACTTGGTAGCAATGCCTTTAAATTGTTTAACTACTTACCCGGTGAAATGCAAGGCGCCAAATTCAAAATCCAAAAGTTGAATTATGAAACATTCATCAATAGACAAGTGTTGCATAGTCATCAAAAGCTCTGCTTCTTGGCAATATCACAGCGTTGTCAGATTTCAAAAAGACTTTACGGCGAAAGCACAACATTTGATTGTTTGAGGGTAGCACCTCCAATATTTTAAACATTAGCATAAATTCATAAACCATCGCGGTTCACACACAACACATTTCACAGCGAAAACAAATCCCTTACCTACCGAAGAACTTCTGCTGAGGGCCTCCCAAGTGTCCAACGAAGACAATCCATGGTTCTTTTGTTAGAAAAAGTCATTTATTATATCCATAAATCTCTGTTTGGTTTGTGCATTATGATCAGAAAATCCAACTTCGAATCGCCCATTGAAACGTGAAGAGCACGCATTCAAATATACCTATAAACTTTTCTTAAACAAATCAAATACCAGTTAAAATGCATCCTTAGCTATCCTTTTATGAATATGAGCGATAATATTTCACTCGGATGGTCACCTAAACTTTATGTAAGTAAAATAAATTGGGGCGCGCAGCCAGACTAGCGCACAAGAAAACTTGTTGACATCTGAGCTACCTTGGCCATTTCCTGTAACTATTCTCTCTGAGGCTTTATATATAAACTGTTGACATCTAGTGAAAGCCATAGGTACTGAAATCTCAGAGCTGCTTGCCATAGAACTCAATAGAGAGACTGTCAAACAGAGCCAATGTGACAAAAAACAGTAATTCCGTATAGATTCTTCTCGGGATTTCGCCTGCTATTTCTGTTCTGTTACACTCACAGACATTATGTTAACACTTTTAGAAACTTCAGAGTGTTTCCTATCCAATAGTACTAATTATGTGCATATCCTATTTTCTGGGCCTGAGTGGGAGGCATTTTACTTTGGGCACGCCAGACTCTCCAAAACCGTCACCTCGGGAGCCGCTCCCTAAGAAGTTAACTTGGGTCAAATGTTTCAGGTAGCCTTCCACAAGCTTCCCACAATAAGTTGGGTGAATTTTGGCCCATTCCTCCTGCCAGAGCTGGTGTAACTGATTCAGGTTTGTAGGCCTCCTTACTCGCACATGCTTTTTCAGTTCTGCCCACAAATTTTCTGAAGGCTTGAGGTCAGGGCTTTGTGATGCCTACTCCAATACCGTGACTTTGTGGTCCTTAAGCCATTTTTCCACAACTTTGGAAGTATGCTTTGGGTCATTGTCCATTTGGAAGACCCATTTGTGACCAAGCTTTAACTTCCTGACTGATGTCTTGAGATGTTTCTTCAATATATCCACATAATTGTCCTTCCTCATGATGCCATCTATTTTGTGATGTGCACCCCCACAACATGATGCTGCCACCCCCGTGCTTCACGGTTGGGATGGTGTTCTTCGGCTTGCAAGCCTCCCCCTTTTTCCTCCAAACGATGGTCATTATGGCCAAACAGTTCTATATTTGTTTCATCAGACCAGAGGACATTTCTCCAAAAAGTACGATCTTTGTCCTCATGTGCAGTTGCAAACCGTAGTCTGGCATTTTGATGGCGGTTTTGGAGCAGTGGCTTCTTCCTTGCTGAGCGACCTTTCAGGTTATGTCGATATAGGACTCGTTTTACTGTGGATATAGATACTTTGTACCTGTTTCCTCCAGCATCTTCACAAGGTCCTTTACTGTTGTTCTGGGATTGATTTGCACTTTTCGCACCAAAGTACATTCATCTCTAGGAGACAGAACGCGTCTCCTTCCTGAGCGGTATGACGGCTGCGTGCTCCCATGGTGTTTATACTTGTGTACTATTGCTTGTACAGATGGCCCGTAGTGCCTTCAGGCTTTTGGAAATTGCTCCCAAGGATGAACCGGACTTGTATAGGTCTACAATTATTTTTCTGAGGTCTTGGCTGATTTCTTTTGATGTTCCCATTATGTCTAGCAAAGAGGCAGTGAGTTTGAGGGTAGGCCTTGAAATACATCCACAGGTACACCTCCAATTGACTCAAATGATGTCAATTCGCCTATCAGAAGCTTCTAAAGCCATCATTTTCTGGAATTTTCCAAGCTGTTTAAAGGCACAGTCAACTTAGTGTATGTTAACTTCTGACCCACTGGAATTGTGATACGGTGAATTATAAGTGAAATAATCTGTCTGTAAACAATTGTTGAAAGAATTACTTGTGTCATGCACAAAGTAGATGTCCTAACCGACTTGCCAAAACTATAGTTTGTTAACAAGAAATTTGTGGAGTGGTTGAAAAACGAGTTTTAATGACTCCAACCTAAGTGTATGTAAACTTCCGACTTCAACTGTATATACTGCATTCTATACTTTCTACTGTGTCTTAGTCTATGCCGCTCTGACATTGCTCGTCCATTAAATTGATATATTCTTAATTCCATTCCTTTACTTAGATTTGTGTGTATCGGGTATATGTTGTGAAATTGTTAGATATTACTTGTTAGATATTATTGCACTGTCGGAGCTAGAAACACAAGCATTTCGCTACACCCGCAATAACATCTGCTAAACACGTGTATGTGACCAATAAAATTTGATTTGAATGAATAAATAAATAAAAAGGGGACGAGATGGGGAAATGAGGGAAAGTGTGAACCAGATGGAGCGAGGGAGAGGTGCAGGGAGAGAGAGAACAGGAAGAAAGGGATATAGTTGTTCAAAAAAAGACAAGGCTAAACTAAGATCAAGTACTCTGTGGTGGGGAGAGATTTGAAGACCGGGGAGTGTGGAGAGATTCTAGATCTCACTTTCTCTCTTCCTCTCCTCTCTCTCCAGCTCCCTTTTTCTTCATCGCTCTCTCTCCCTTGCTCTGTCTCTCTCTCTCCCTCCCTCTCTTCCTCCCTCCCTCTCCTCCTCCTGTCCTTAAACCAGTTTCCATGAATGCCATTCCCCTGAGTCGGAGGAATCATTTCAGATATTCTCGTGCGTAAGAGAAGTTGTTCACATGTGAGCTCATTCTCAACACTATAAATAGACTTAACCAAAAAAAAAAAAAGAGTTTATATCTGCAACTGTTTTTGAGAATCCTAGTTATTTTTCTACCCTCCCTCCATGGCCTACTCCCTACTGACAATGTTTGTGTGAGTGAATTCCAGATTCCATAACTGTGTTACTGGAAACTGTAAAACGTTTGATCAACTGTTTTTGAAAAGAAAAGTGTGCCAACTGTTCAAACAAAACGTATGATTGGCTGTATTTTTTTGTGGCCGATGGATGGATTCCTTAGCCTGGTCCTAGGTCTGGTCATGCTCTTGCCAACTTTTATGTTCATTGTCATGCCAAACAAGACCGAGTTGGCAAGGCAACACGAACAGATCTGGGACCAGGCTATAGACTTCTGGCCTGTGTATGACTGCATGGACATCAACTCAGTAGGATGAAACATGATGAATCAGTCAATCCCGAGTGGAATGTCCCCAACCCCAGTACAGTATGTGATCCTGAGGGAACACAGCCACATTAACAGTAGCATGATGGACATTCTCCACAGACTTCTGAGTTGTTTATGAGGGTAATTGCTCCCTGTCTCTTTCGGCTCTTGCGCCTGTTTCTGGCACCATGGAATGAGAGCTATGTGATAAGAATTCCAGCATTAAACAGCCCTGGAATGGCTAGTCTGAGATATTCTGAGATCTCTGGCTTCTGTCTGTCTGGATTGCGGAATGCTGTACAGTACATCACAGTCCGGGGAATGTGGAAGAGATTCCATCCCGAAATAGCACTGTTATGTTAATTTACTCATTCATCCCTATCAAAGGTTTTTGGTCTTTGGTCATCTTCTTCACTGAGCCCCAGCTCTGCTGATGTCTTGAAACGTGGTCACAATTGTTCTCTACCATGTGATGGTGTTCGAATGACTTTTATCGTCTTGTTGAGTGTTAAAGTATTTATATCATGAGTGTTACAATCTGCCATTTTGTCTCTGTTCTCTGCTTCTATCCTCAAAATGATTTGTGTTTTCTTACTTCTCCTCTCTCCAGGTGATGGTCATTGCTCTCTGTCCGTTTTGTGTTTTTAGAATTACTTTAATCGTTTTAGGAATATTATCTTCAGTATTCCTGAGCTGGTCTTCTTCTTCTCTCAGGTGATGGCCAGGAGGAAAGAGGGCTCTGGGAAGGTCAAGGTGCTGCTCCACTGGACTCCTGAGGACATGTGAGTGTTATTGACTGCCTATGACTCCTGAGGACATGTGAGTGTTATTGACTGCCTATGACTCCTGAGGACATGTGAGTGTTATTGACTGCCTATGACTCCTGAGGACATGTGAGTGTTATTGACTGCCTATGACTCCTGAGGACATGTGAGTGTTATTGACTGCCTATGACTCCTGAGGACATGT
>QNTS01005782.1:11123-66547 GCA_003317085.1 Hucho hucho
TTGTAACGCAACAAAATGTGAGAAAAGTTCAATTGAGTGTAGACTTTCTATAAGCACTGTGTGTGGGTTGATGGTGTGTGTCTGTGTCCAGTTTTGCAGGAGGCAGTGAGCACAGGGGACCCTGAGCTTTGTCAGCTGGTGCTGCAGTACAGAGACTTCAAGCGAGCCACAGAGCGACTGGCTGGCATCCCAGAACTGCTCAGCAAGCTAAGACGGGTAAGGTAACACTTTGCAGTCTTTGCTTCAGCCATATAACAAACACAGGTAGCACACCTGTCAATCAGATATCTGAAACTCACGATGCTGTGTCACCTCTTTCAGGCCCGGGATTTTTACGTGGAGATGAAATGGGAGTTCACCAGTTGGGGTGAGTTTGCGTGATCGTAAAGGGCTCATATCTCCTCACGGTGGTCGGTTTCAGCACCAGATGAACAGCTCCCAGTTATACTGTCACTGTGATGCGCTGAAGTGTTTACGGTGGTTAACCCCCTCCCTCAAACTCTCAGTCCCCCTGGTCTCCAAGGTATGTCCCAGTGATGTGTACCGCGTGTGGAAGAGTGGCTCGTGTCTGCGGGTGGACACCACTCTACTGGGCTTTGAGCACATGACCTGGCTCAAGGGTCGTCGCAGCTACATCTTTAAGGGCGAAGGTATGACACTGGTGATATGGTTTCCATAGAGAGTGGTTGAATGGTGAATGTGTGTCGTCTCCATGGCAATGTGTGTGTTTCTATAGAGAATGGCGCTGTGGTGATGGAGGTGGACCATGACAAGCAGGTGGTGTACACAGAGCCTCTGTCTCTCTCCCTGCGGGACGCTCCATCTCTCCTGGCTGCCATGCTACCCACCCAGGAGAACACCGCCCAGAGACTCACCTCCCCTATCGTCTCCACACACCTCAACACACGCAACATCGCCTTCGAGAGGTAGCTACTTCACACACACCATACTCACCTACCTGGTCTATTTTCTAATTCTTCTCTCCTGCTCTTTGCTGCACAGGAACAAGTCTGGCATTTGGGGCTGGCGCTCTGAGAAGAGTGAGGCAGTCAGTGGCTACGAAGCAAAGGTGAGCCCAGAGACACCATTGGACTTGAAAAATGTTTCTAATAAGTGTTTTTTGGCGTTTTAATTATTTTTTTTATTTTATTTTAAATTTACTGAATCATGTTTTTTTCCCCTTTGGTTTGTTTTCAGGTGTACAGCGCCACTAATGTGGAGCTGGTGACTCGATCAAGAACAGAGCACCTGTCGGACCAGGACAAGTCAAAGAGCAAAGGTACACACAGAACACTCTTGTGTTTTATTTGTTCATAGTGTACATACAGGCACTGCATGTTTCAATCCCTCCTGTCCTCCCAGGCACCAAGACTCCTCTTCAGTCCTTCCTGGGGATAGCTGAGCAGCATACTGCTCCTAATGGGGTGAGTTTCAGAAAGACACCGCCTCATATTATATGTGGTGGATAGATGCTTTGATGGACTGACTGATGGATGTGGTCAATGATGTGTGTGTCTTCCCATGTCTCTCAGAGTAATGTTTCTCAGTGTGCCAGCCCCCATAACCCCACAGCCATCACAGCTGAGGAATACTTTGACCCAGAGTTCCAACTCAATGAACGAGACATTGGACGCCCCGTGGAGCTCACCAGCAAAGTCCAGAGGTACCGATGTTGCCATGGCAACAGAGAACCAGGATCACCATAGCAACGCACAGTCAAGCTTGGAGAAGCACAATATCACCGCCATGTTTAATGCAAGTGTGTCTATTTTTCTCTCTCTCTGTCTCTCTAGGTTTAAGGCTCATCTGTGGTTGAGTGAGGCTCACCCTCTGTCATTGGCTGAGCAGGTCACGCCCATCATTGACCTGATGGCCATCTCCAACGCCCATTTTGCCAAACTACGTGACTTCATCACTCTGAGCCTGCCCCCCGGCTTCCCGGTCAAAATAGGTGAGGCTTAATTCCAAACTGACCCCTAGTCCCTACCTTCTAGGCAGGATCTGAAACAGAGTCCCAAAGAGAAGACATGGAGAGGAGCAAGTGCTATCAGAAGAAAAAGGACACGCTTTACAATTTTAAGATTAAACAAAGTGACAAGAGTTTGAAGATCTCTCTCTCTCTCTCTCTCAGAGATCCCTCTGTTCCATGTGTTGAATGCCAGAGTGACCTTCAGTAACCTGTGTGGCTGTGATGAGCCTGTCAGCTCGGTTACTGTACACACACCTGAGGAGGCCCCAGAGGCTGGTAATCACACACTAAATGGCTATTTATACCCTACGGAGACAGACCCTACGGATTGTAGAGCAGTGTCGCAAAGTGGCAGCTCCTTGTAGTGTCGCTCTGATATTCTACTTAGTCCTGTGCCCCATGAACGTTTTAACTCGCCGTATCATTCCTTGCGTAGCCATGGGGGAAGTGTTTGTGTGTGTGTGTGTGTATATATATATATATATATCTCAGCAACTGTTCAGACAATAAACCAAACAACATTAGAGCCTTATTAGAATGTATTTTGTTTAGAAGTAATAACTATTTTCTCTGCGACCAAAACATGACATCTATTTTTAGCTGAGTGAATACATAGGAGCAGCATATGAAATTGGGATAATGTTGTAGGTTACACCGGCAAGTTTAAGAATATTTGCCAGGGCATATGATTTAATAATAAATCTGATTGTTTCACATGTCAATGTGGGAAGCTAAAAAGCTAGCTATCTTGCAGCGTTTAGACAACTTTCTAGCTAGGGAAGACAAGACTCTTCTTTTGCTTTCACAACAAATGTGAAGACAACAAGAATCTCTGTTGCCCCCTTATGAATGTTGCTATTTGGAAGTCTGGAGGGTGAGGTATCGTGTTACCGAAAGGTGCACGTTGCTCTAAAAAAATGTGTGTGGAAATGTATCTCCTGTCTCTCTGCTCCCAGGGCAGGCCCTGCCTCCATTTCACTGCCAGGTGGACCCCTCCGTATTTGAACCACCCCCAGACTACACCACGCTTGGTCCGGGCCGCAGCGAGCCAATGAGAGACGAGGACGATAACTTGCTGCAGTTTGCCATCCAGCAGAGCCTATTGGACGCAGGGACAGAGAGCGACCAGGTGAGACAGGAAATAATCATGGTTTACTGTTAATAGAAGTCATTGATCCACAAATTACATTTTAATCAGCTTTAGGTTTTCATGACGATTGCCCCGGAAGTTCAGTACGTACAAAACTTGAGTAAAATTTCTCTCTCTGTAGGTGACTATATGGGAGGCTCTGACTAACAGTCGTCCTGTTTCTGGGCACATACAGTCACCCCTGTACGAGGACGACTCTCAGCTGGAGAGGTGAGACAATTGTCCATACATACCTCCTTTCCCCCTTCACCTTGTTCATGTCGGATAATGTATTATAAGGCTTTCACTCTCTGGCATTGCCTTTTAAACCGTCATCCCGCTACCTCTCTCTGATAGGGCCATCCAGGAGTCCCTGTCGATCTCATTGGCTGGTGGTGAGGAAGGAGAGCCTGCAGATCCTGCCCCTCCCCTGTCAGTCTCGCCGTCGCACCCCGGAGCCTACTCCCCTCCCTCCTACAGCTCAGTGGCTGAGCTGCGGTTGCCGGGGCCATTTCCCATGGCAAACAGCTTTGACGAGCAGCTACGCATTGCCATGGAGCTCTCGTGCAGGGAACAGGAAGAGATGGACAGGTGTGAGAGGGATGAGTTCTTGTAGGGTTTCTTTCTCTGTTCATCCATTGTTTTCTGACCAGGGAAAGGGATGAGGAGAGGAACCCATTCTAGAGTATTTGAACATAGCCATGCAGATTGTGATTATAAGGATGGATGAGGAAAGGATTTGGGGAGCTTGATTGCCAGTTTCTGGGATCTAATGACTTAATTATGTTTCTTGTTACAGGGCGAGGCAGGAGGAAGAGGATGAGCTGGAGAGGATCCTTCAGCTGTCACTTTTAGAGAAGTAGCCACGTGTCTGGGGAACAAACATGTTAATTTATTGTTTTAGTTTTTTTATCCTGCAATGTTAAATTATTATTATTTTATTGTTTTCATTGATGATGTCTTAATAATGTGGCATTTAGGGAGTATGGGACCAGACTGCAGGGAGGGAGCTTCAGAGGTAGGGAGTTAGAGATGGTACTGGCCTCAAGGTGGGTAAAACCAATCTGGTGGAAACGACTTTCCATTCACCAGTGTGCACCTGCCGTATTTGCTGTCACCTGTCCAGTGGGAAGGGTTGTTTTGAGAGATAAGGGGTACTGGGAGGGAGAGATGGTAAAACTAGCAGTGCTGCTGTGAGAGCACTCTTAAGGCCCTGACTGGATGGAGAGAACACTTTATTTTGCTTTATTTTTCACAACC
Source organism: Hucho hucho (assembly GCA_003317085.1). NCBI lineage: Eukaryota > Metazoa > Chordata > Actinopteri > Salmoniformes > Salmonidae > Hucho > Hucho hucho. The sequence goes on from QNTS01005782.1 coordinate 15,482, forward strand.
CAGCTGTCATTGAGTGATAACAGTCCTTTAACCTTTCACCTATGACACAAACTGATAATAGTGATATGATTTAAAAAATACTGATACAACATAATTATTGATAAAAAAAATATTATAATGGTTGAAACACAATTATGCTGGTTGACTCCTGCGTGTGACTTGGAAAATAAATGTATTCAATGATCCTGAAGCATTTGTGTGGTAGTTGATTTCCGTGTGTGTGCGTGCAATATCTAGGCCAGTGTCAGATATCTAGGCCAGTGTTAATCTTTATGCAGCATTTTATTATATAAAATCTACATTTCATTGGCTAATTTTTAACTGGAGCCAGAGCATGAGCTCTAAAAAAGTGTTTACTATAGTGTACACATCTTTACAAGGATGATTGACAGGATGTTTCCTCGCCAACGTGACATTTGGGTACAAAACCACTGAGAAATAAAACCTTGCTAGATGCTATAGATTAAGTGTGTTCATTTGTGAGAATGTTGCTCTGTGTGTGCGATTTCTGTATAGTGTGTTTGAAAACTGTGCCCCTGTGTAGGTCTGTTTCATCCCCTTCTGTACTGCTGTGCGGAGCTCCTAATCCAGGTCTTCAGGTCTGGAGAGACGAAAACAGAGAGTAGAGATGGACTGAAGAGAACTTACAAGTCTGAGACTGCACCCAGGTCTATTGTAAACACTCTGATGCTCTGAAGTTGATCGTGACCCACACACCTGGGGGTGAATACTTCATCTACGTCCTGATATTCGTTTCCTGCTTCTGTGGCTTTGATTGGGAGTTCGGGGAGGGAGGGGTTCTCCCTTTCGGGGACTTTGTGTGGATCATCGGTGCCACTCTCGCCCGGGGGACCGCTTTGGGTGGAAAACAGGGCAATGCGGGTGGCATATCTGATGGGCACAGGTCACAAGGTACACCCGCTGTACGATACAGGAGTAATGATTTGATAGTTATGGGGATAAGTTTAGCCTTCAGTGGTGAGTCAACTTATTTGTGGTGTTGTGACGCTCTCTCACCAATGCAGGTGTCGTAGGGCTGGGGAATCAGGTATGGGTGCAGACGGAACTCTGTCGCCTTCAGGAAGTGATCTAGCACTGCCTCCAGGGAAAGGACAGTCACCTGATGAAACGGACAGACATTAGGATGTTGCCTCTTATCAGAAGCAGATATCGGATTAACTTGAAAGGCTGTCAAGACACAAAGCATATACAGAGTGTTGTCTCATCAGTGCTGTGTTTTGAGGATGAGAGTCAGACATTCAGTACAGGAATCAGGCTGCAGGAGCAGGACTCACCGGGGCATCTAGTTCTATGACGAAGCCTGTGTCTATGGAAAGCACTTTGTAGTTCTTCATCACTGGGCCACTGAAAGATAGAAAGAGTCTGGTAAATCTCAAGAGTACTCTGTCTCCTATCTACTCCCTCAGCCAGAGACACTGTTGTATGATAGGGCTAGGGTGCTGTTGTCAATAAAGGCTTGTTTAGTGAAGGTGGGAGAAACTTGAGGCCTGTAAGTTACGGGGTGTTGGAGTTCTTGGTTAAAGGTCAGGGGTGAGATGTTTATGTTCAAGACCTGGGGTGGTCCTGTCTCAAGGTGATGGCGTAGTTAGTGTTGTCAGTCGAGGGGCGGAGAATGATGCTGCCGTACTTTGTGTTCTCCTTCAACATCTTCTCTGCCTCCTGTCGAGACACAGGGAAGAAACAGCTGGAGAGAGGAGAAGAAAAGGAGGGTGAGAGGAGACGGGGAGATAAAATACTTCTTGTATTAAAATAATGAATAGAAACATGGCAATACTCACGGGGGGATTCCAGAGAGGGCGTCGTCATATGTGTTGCCTGAGGAGGGATGGATATGGGAGGTGGTGTAAGGCAGGGGAGGACGTGGGGCCTGTCTCTTCTTCTCCTCAGACAGGACCTCTTCCAGCCTCAGCATCTGACCTGGGAGCAGCTGCAGTTTACTGGGGATCTCCTTCTACAGGGCACATCAAAGAAATTGCAAGCTTATATTTACTTTGCTCTTTAGTTTAATCTAGAAGTTCTCTGTTCTTACTTAACTCTCAGGATGAGTATTTAACCCAGACAGCCCAATGTGTGTGTGTGTGTGTGTGTGTGTGTGTGTGTGTTACATACTCACAGTGGCCACAGTCATGATGAAGCCTCTCCACTCCTCTCCTGTGTTGGGGTTATCCACCTAGATCAGATATCAACAGATACCTGTCACGTAAATCTGCAGGATTGTGCAACCACTTCATGGCTATTTGCCAGTAACACGTTCTGCTTAGGAGTGGCAATAACTTGACTGAATGTAACATAAATTACCTTTAGCTGCACTTCCTCATTGGTCAGGGTGAGAGTGTAGATTGTTGACCTCTTGTTTTGATAAGGAGAATCCATCGACATCGACTTCAACGTCTGAAGGTCCAGTTTCTCTGAGTACTGATAGGGAATTACGTATCTGATTAGTCAAGCCATAGATTCCAACACTTGATATAATACAACCGAGAGATTAGATGAGTGCAGCTATTCTCTTACTGTGTCATGCATCTCGTCTGTGTACAGAAAGATTGTAGATCCACGGAGCTCCCCATAAAAGTTCTTAAATTCCTGGAAAAGGCCAAACCAGATTCAACATGAAGTCCACTGCTCTACACTTGCAGAAACATGCCCAAGTGAATTGATTTACTTTGATTAGTATACTTTACCAGTCAAAAGTTTCTACATTGTAGAATAATAGTGAAGACATCAAAACTATGAAATAACACATATGGAATCATGTTGTAACCAAAAAAAAATGTTAAACAAATATTTTATATTTGAGATTCTTCAAAGTTGCCACCCTTTGCGTTTAAGACAGCTTTCTACACTCTTGGCATTCTCTCAACCAGCTTCATGAGGTAGTCACCTGGAATGCATTTCAATTATCAGGTGTGCCTTGTTAAAAGTTAATTTGTGGAATTGATTTCCTTCTTAATTCGTTTGAGCCAATCAGCTGTGTTGTGACAAGGTAGGGGTGGGTGTACAGAAGATGAAAATACCAAGTCCATATTATGGCAAGAACAGCTCAAATAAGCAAAGAAAAACGACAGTCCATCATTAATTTAAGACCTGAAGGTCAGTCAATCATGAACATTTCAAGAACTTTCAAAGTTTCTTCAAGTGCAGAAGCAAAAAGCATCAAGCGCTATGATGAAACTGACCCAGAGTTACCTCTACTATAAGTTCATTAGAGTCAACTGCACCTCAGATTGCAGTCCAAATAAATGCTTCACAGAGTTCAAGTAACAGACACATCTCAACATCAACTGTTCAGAGGAGACTGCGTGAATCAGGCCTTTATGGTCGAATTGCTTAAAAGAAACCACTACTAAAGGACACCAAAAGTAAGAAGAGACTTGCTGGGCCAAGAAACATGAGCAATGAACATTAGACCAGTGGAAATCTGTCCTTTGGTCTGATGAGTCCAAATTTGAGATTTTTGGTTCCAACCACCGTGTCTTTGTGAGACGTAGAGTAGGTGAACAGATGATCTCCGCACGTGTGGTTCACACCGTGAAGCTTGGAGGAGGAGGTGTGATGGTGTGGGGGTGCTTTGCTGGTGACATTGTCTGTGATTTATTTAGAATTCAAGGCACACTTAACCAGATTGGCTACCACAGCATTCTGCAGCCATACGCCATCGCATCTGGTTTCCGCTTAGTGGGATTACCATTTGTTTTTCAACAGGACACCTTCAGGCTGTATAAGGGCTATTTGACCAAGAAGGAGAGTGATGGAGTGCTGCATCAGATGACCTGCCCTCCACGATCACCCAACCTCAACCAAATTGAGATGGTTTGGGATGAGTTAGACCGCAGAGTGAAGGATAAGTAGCCAACAAGTGCTCAGCATATGTGGAAACTCCTTCAAGACTGTTTCAAAAGCGTTCCAGGTGAAGCTGGTTGAGAGAATACCAAGAGTGTGCAAAGCTGTCATCAAGGCACAGGGTGGCTACTTTGAAGAATCTCAAAGATAAAATATATTTTGATTTGTTTAACACTTATTTGGTTACTACATGATTGTGTTATTTCATAGTTATTTCATTGTATTGATGTAGTCACAATGTAGAAAATAGTAAAAATAAAGAAAAACCCTTGAATGAGTAGGTGTGTCCAAGTTTTCACCATCATTGTAAAGCCCTAGTTATTTTGTTACTTTGACAAAGTTATTTATGAAAGATTGTGATTAATGATTCATTTACTTCTGTCCCTCATTTTAAGGTCAACCCTGTTATGTTATGTGAACTGAACTCTCATTTTAATATGGTGAAACTATTCCTTTTTAAACATTTATTTCAAAAAAACATTGAACATCTAATAGTCAAATCATAATGTAAAACCAGGTGAGCTGGTTCTACTCTTTTAGGCCATTTTCTGGTGTTTTGTGGTGAAAAACTGAGCAGCTAGAGTAAAACACGCAAACCCTGTCACGCATAGATAGACAGGCTAGAAATATTTAACATTTTTTGTGAAACTTGTATTCAATTGCCCCTCCCTGTAATACACAACAACCTTCCATTCTCCCTGCCACGAGGATTCATGTCTGATTTAACTAGTAATTACCAGTTGGAGGGCCGTCCAAGTAGATTTTTCCCAGATGTGGTAAATTCCCACTTCTCACTTGGTTACTAACGCACCATAACACTGCTAACCCAACACTGTAGAGCCGTATAATACCACTCATTGGATGCACAAAACCTAGACCTACACTTTGAAATACAGTGCCTTCAGAAAGTATTCACACCCCTTAACTCTTTCCACACTTTGTTGTTTTACAGCCTGAATTTCAATTAACATTTTTTGTTGTTGAAATGTATACACATTTAAAGCTGAAATATCTTGAGTCCATTTTTTCAGTTAAGAACAAATTCTTGTTTACAATGACAGCTTAGGAACAGAGGAGCGGAACAACAGATTTATACCTTATCAGCTCAGGGATTCGATCTAAAAAGCCCAAAGCTCTAACCACTAGGCTACCTGCCACAATAACTATTTAACTCTATTATGGCAAGACTAAATACATCCAAAAGTAAAAATTTGCTTAACAAGTCACATAAGTTGCATGGACTCACTCTGTGTATAATATTATCGATTAATATAATTGTTTTTTATCATTGCCCCATATCTGTACCCCACACATCAGCCGAGTAGTGAATTTCAAGCACAGATTCAACCACAAAGACCAGGGAGGTTTTCCAATGTTTTGCAAAGAAGAAGGCACCTATTGGTAGATGGGTAAAAAACTAAACAGACATTGAATATCCCTTTGAGCATGGTGAAGTTATTAATTACACTTTGGATTCTGTATCAATACACCCAGTTACTACAAAGATACAGGTGTCCTTCCTAACTCAGTTGCCAGAGAGGAAGGAAACCGCTCAATGATTTCACCATTAAGCCAATGGTGACTTTAAAACAGTTACAGAGTTTAATGGCTGTGATAAGAGAAAACTGAGGATGGCTCAACCGTATTGTAGTTACTCAACAATACTAACCTAATTAACANTGTACAGAATAAAAATATTCCAAAACATGCATCCTGTTTTCAATAAGGCACTAAAGTAATACTGCCCAAAAATTGGCAAAGAAATTTACTTTTTGTCCTGAATAAAAAGCGTTGTTTGGGGCAAATCCAACACAACACATCACTGAGTATCACTCTTCATATTTTCAAGGATGGTGGTGGCTGCATCATGTTATGGATATGCTTGTCATCGGCAAGGACTAGGATTTTTTTTTGTTGGTAAAAAGAAACGGAATAGAGCTAAGCACATGCAAAATTCTAGAGGAAAACCTGGTTCAGTCTGCTTTACAACACTGGGAGACAAATTCACCTTTCAGCAGGACAAGAAATTAAACTCAGGGACAAATATACACTGGAATGGCTTACCAAGACGATATTGAATGTTCCTGTGTGGCCTAGTTACAGTTTGGACTTAAATCGGCTTGAAAATGGCTGTCTAGTAATGATCAACAACCATCTTGACAGAGCTTGAAGAGTGTAAAAAACAATTATTGGCAAATATTGTACAATTCAGGTGTGCAAAGCACTGGAGACTTACTCAAAAAGACTCACAGCTGTAATCGCTGCCAAAAGGCAATCTTACATGTATTGACCCAAGGGGTTGAATACTTATCTAATCAGCATATAGTGTTTTACTTTTCATTAATCTTTTTCAAAATATAATTTTTTCTTCCACTTTGACAGAGTACTTTGTGTATATCATTGAAAAAACAAACAATCAAATCCATTTTAATCCCAATTCGTAACAAAGAAAAATGTGGAAAAAGTCAACTGGTGTGAATACTTTCTGAAGGTACTTTATTGTGAAGTGTTGTACTATGTATAGTTTGTGTTTAAATCGCTATTTTTTTTTTATAAAAAAATAAATAATAAACAGCCTAATGCCGGATTTTTGAAGAGAGCCACTTACTATAGTATTTTTTTGCCCTCTCAAGATGTTTTTTATGAAGTTAAACGTGCTCTTTATGACAGAATGTTGAAATTTGTTTAAATCCCCCCCCCCAAAATGTCAAATTTAAATTATATCACTGCCAAAGTTTTTTTGGTGGGCAAAACAATTATCTCCACTCCATCTCCTCTTAGGCCTCATTCCCCCATATCTAAGATACCTACTGCAGCCCTCATCCTCCACATACAACACCCGTTCTGCCAGTCACATTCTGCTAAAGGTCCCCAAAGCACACACATCCCTGGGTCGCTCCTCTTTTCAGTTCGCTGCAGCTGGCGACTGGAACGAGCTGCAGCAAACACTCAAACTGGACAGTTTTATCTCAATCTCTTCATTCAAAGACTTAATCATGGACACTCTTACTGACAGTTGTGGCTGCTTTGTGTGATGTATTATTGTCTCTACCTTCTTGCCCTTTGTGCTGTTGTCTGTGCCCAATAATGTTTGTACCATGTTTTGTGCTACTACCATGTTGTGCTGCTGCCATGTTGTGTTGCTACCATGTTGTTGTCGTGTTGTGTTGCTACCATGCTATGTTGTTGTCTTAGGTCTCTCTTTATGTAGTGTTGTGGTGTGTGTTTTGTCCTATTTTCTTCTTTATGTTTTCCTTTTATTCCAAGCCCCCGTACCCGCAGGAGGCCTTTTGCCTTCTGGTAGGCCTCATTGTAAATAAGATTTTTTCTTAACTGACTTGCCTAGTTAAATTAAGGTTAAATAAACAATTTAAATTCAAATCTCCATTGAAAAATACGTAAAGAGTAATTATAAGAAGCTGCATTATGAACCTCTTAGGAACCAGACTAGATGTCATAGCCATGCATTTCTGGGAAAGTTTCAGGCATTACATGCATTTGAGCAAAGATGCAAATGTACAGTATGTACATGCATCTGTGGAGTACATTTTAAGGCATTACATGCATTTGAGCAAAAATGGTAATTGCATCTACATGTATTACGTGATAAATATATACATTTTTTTACTTTATTTTCGTAATGGTCACTCTGTCATTCTCTCTCTGCCAGTCCTTATTGGCCTATCCCCCATTCTCTCTCTCCTGTTCGTTACCTTCTCTCCAGTGTATTTCTTCAGCAGCTGTCCTGAGTAATACAGAGGAAGGGCTGTGATGGTCTCCCTCCTCTTGTAAACCCGTCTAGTGGTTGCTGTCATGGTTCCACTTTGTCCTGGTCCTGCTTAGCTCAACTCTGTTTGGGTTAAGTTCAGATCACATAAACTTTAAGTTCGACTTAACTTTAGACCACTATACATGTAGATCCAGATCCCTGTGGCTCTGTCTACCACTTGATCTAATTACCTCAGAACCTTTAGTGTTATTGTTTTATCTGTCTGTCTGAGTCATTGACTTAGCTTATCGTCTTCTCTCTCCCTCAGTCCTTGGTCAGTATAAGGCTGGTTGGACTTAAGGAATGAGGAAGCAGTGCAGTGATTTACAGAGTGGAAAGTAACACCTCTAGGTACTGGGCGTCCTTTAGCACTTTAGACCTTGACTATATACTGTGGCCCAACCTCCGAAGTGACTCTTATCAACTGTATGGAAGGTTTTCCTTTGTGTTGTCTCAGGAATGCTGGATTATCTCTCCAACCCCCATTTTGTCACACGTCTGGGTAGCAGAGGTCCTGTTGTCTTTACATCCTGTAGGTCTGATACTGTATCGAATTGGAAGTCTAAGCCTTTTTATTGATTTTTTAAATTGTATTTAACCTTTATTTAACTAGGCAAGTCAGTTAAGAACAAATTCTTATTTACAATGATGGCCTACCAAAAGGCAAAAGGCCTCCTGCGGGGACGGGGGCCTGGGATTAAAATAAATAAATAAATACAATATAAATATAGGACTAAACACACATCACAACACTACATAAAGAGAGACCTAAGACAACAACATAGCAAGGCAGCTACACGACAACACAGCATGGTAGCAACACAAAACATGTATAAAATCGAGCACACAGCCATGTAATATCCATACACAAACATTGGCAGTAGAATGGCCTTACTGAAGAGCTCAGTGACTTTCAATATGGCACCGTCATAGGATGCCACCTTTCCAACAAGTCAGTTCGTTATTTTTTTTGCCCTGCTAGAGCTGCCCTCGTTGACTGTAAGTGCTGTTATTGTGAAGTGGAAACATCTAGGAGCAACAACGGCTTGGCTGCAAAGTGGTAGGCCACACAAGATCACAGAACGGGACCGGCGAGTGCTGAAGCGCGTAGCTTCATGAAGTGGGTTTCCTTGGCTGAGCAGCCGCACATAAGCCTAAGATCACCATGCGCAATGCCAAGCGTCAGGCTTGGCAGTCCGACGGACAAATCAGGGTTTGACGAATGCCAGAAAAACTCTACCTGCCTCAATGCATAGTGCCAACTGTAATGTTTGGTGGAGGAAGAAGAATGGTCTGGGGCTGTTTTTCAAAGTTTGGGCTAGGCCCCTTAGTTCCAGTGCAGGGAAATCTTAACGCTGCCGCATGCAATGACATTCTAGACAATTTTGTGCTTCCAACTTTGTGACAACAGTTTGGGGAAGGCCCTTTCCTGTTTCAGCATGACAATGCCCCCGTACACAAAACAAGGTCCAAACAGAAATGATTTGTCGAGATCGGTGTGAAAGAACTTGGGCTAGGCCCCTTAGTCAGGGCTCTGTGCAAGCCACAGAGCCCTGACCTCAACCCCATCGAACACCTTTGGGATGAATTGGAATGCTGACTGCGAGCCTATTCGCCCAACATCAGCGCCCAACCTCACTAATGCTCTTGTGGCTGAATGGAAGCAAGTCCCGGCAGCAATGTTCCAACATCTAGTGGAAAGCCTTCCCAGAAGAGTGGAGGCTGTTATAGCAGCAAAGGGGGGGATCAACTCCATATTAATGCATATGACTTTGGAATGAGATGTTCGACGAGCAGGTGTCCACATCATTTTGGTCATATAAACATATATGAAGGAAATAAATAAAAAACATCCCAAACATTCTCAATCCGTGACATGTCTGGTGAGTATGCAGGCCATGGAGGAATTGGGACATTTTCAGCTTCCAGGAGTTGTGTACATTTCCTTGTGACATGCATTATCATGCTGAAACATGAGGCGATGGCTGCGGATGAATAGCACGACAATGGGCCTCAGGATCTTGTCCCGGTATCTCTGTGCATTCAAATTGCCGCTTATAAAATGCAATTGTGTTCGTTGTTCGTAGCTTATGCCTGCCCATACCATAACCCCACCGCCACCATGGGGCACTCTGTTCACAACGTTGACATCAGCAAACCACTCGCCCACACAATGCCATCTGCCTGGTACAGTTGCCAGTGGCCACTGAAGGTGAACTTTTGCCTACTGAAGTAGGTCAAGACCCTAGTGAGGACGACGAGCACGCAGATGAGCTTCCCTGAGACAGTTTCTGACAGTTTGTGCAGAAATGTTTCGGTTGACCAATCCCACATTTTTATCAGCTGTCTGGGTGGCTGATCTCAGACTATTCCCCAGATGAAGAAGCTGGATGTGGAGGTCCTGGGCTGACGTGGTTACACGTGGTCTGCGATTGTGTGAGGCCGGTTGGTTGTACTGCCAAATTCTCTAAAACGATGGTAGAGAAATTAACATTAAATTCTCTGGCAACAGCTCTGGTGGACATTCTTGCAGTCAGCATGACAATTGCATGCTCCCTCAACTTGAGACATCTGTGGCATTGTGTTGTGTGACAAAACTGCACATTTTAGACTGGCCTTTTATTGTCCCCAGCACAAGGTGCACCTGTGTAACAAGGATGTAAACAAATTTGACATAAATAAGCTTTTTGTGCATATGAAACATTTCGGAGATATTTTCTTTCAGCTCATGAAACATGGGACCAACATTTTCCATGTTGTGTTTATATTTTAGTTCAGTGTAGTTTGTAGCCCAAACAGTTCAGACGCTACAGACAGAAGTTGGCACATCGGCGGTACCGACGAGTCCCGTGGGGCTTGTGGGGGTCGTAGAGCAAAAAAGAGAACATCATCTTGTTCGTGAAAGTCTCATCTTTCCATATAATTATATTAGTTTTGTAGGCCAAAACGGTCGGATGCTACATCCTTTTTTGCGAGAAGACCCATTTTCGTGATGTATCCTAGTCTGACAAGCAGTGCTGTAGCTCTGCCACTTTCCACCGCAGATGTGGAAGGCCAACATAGGCTGCTGCGGTGGATTGAGATGCAGCCCATGCAAAACAACAGATAGCACGGGTGCCTCAATCGGGTGCCTCAACTTTTAAGGATTAACTCAATAGTAATGCCATTAGTCAACAAGTCAGATTTTGAATCCAAACAAGTCAGAGCCTATAAAAGGCTCGTAGATTAAATGTCTCTTTCTATTTTGCTCCTGACACTGGTGAGATATACTCTCTCTCTTTCTGTCTCTCTCCTCCCCAGGGACTCTTGGGGCATGGCCTTTCAGGCTATGCTTTCTCTCTCCCTCTGATCATGCCTAGAATAATACATTGTAATGCTTGTTAATGCTTTGTAACTTAAGCCTTAAGCCTTGCAGCATTCATTTGACAAAGTTATTAAATAATACTTGCGTTTTGCATTCCCTTCTCATGAAAATTATTTGATTGCACGTGGTTTTACTATAATGGTTTTACTATAATGGTTTTACGCAGACCCACGAGCCACTGCGGCCCCTCATGATGAATTCTGTTTTTTTGTTGCCCCCACCCTCATCAAAGTTGCCCATCCCTGTATTAGGTTGACTAGGAATCTGCTTAAATCCTTAACACACACACACACATACACACAGGCGCTCACAGGCCCCTCCCACACAGGAAATAACTCAATAACTTTCCTTTTGCTTTCGTTTTTTAAGACTGCTTGCAGTGGTTGCTCTTGCTTCTTTATGTTAATCTTTTCTCTGTCAAATTGCTGTGTGAAGTGTTAAAGTCGGTGTTGGATTAGATACTTGACTCTGTCAAAATGGACAGTGTTCTGCCGGAGTTGACTTGTCTCGTCTGCTATGAGATACTAAATGATCCCCACCAGTTCCCATGTGGACACAGCTACTGCCTGCCCTGCATCCACAGCCTGAGGTGCCACAACAATTACAGCTGTCCTGAATGTCGAAGAGAATTCACAGAGAACAGTGATATCGTCAGAAACTATAGGCTGGCTAACATTGCCAACACATTCCGCAAACGTCATCAGAGGACTGAGGGTAATACTGTTACAGGGGCCTCTGAGGTGAGTCCGGGTCTGAGGTGACACCAAACTTTGGTTGCTCTTTCTTTATATATGGGACTCAAGAATATCTGGTGTGATGTGACTAGTTACCATGACAGAGAGAGTTGCCTTGAAAGTCAGGTTTATTTTATTTGTATGAAATTCCAATGAGTGATTCTTAAATGTTGGTATCTAACAGTAGTTTACTGAACTTCTCTCTCTTTCCTATCAGACGTCTGGTGGATATGTGAGCTGGTTACAGCTGATGATCATACTCCTAACAATTATTGCTCTCTGTGAGTACACAATAACCAATACCAAAAATATAATAGTTTCCAATACTCCCCACAGCGAAGAATAGTATTTAAAGAGTTGGAGGAAATATACAAATGGATAGATAGATTTATTATAATGTAGATGTATGAGCACATTACTGACTGTGCTCTTCAAACTGTTCTTCTTACTCTTTCCTCAGTAAAAGTGTACTCCCTTTGGAAGATTGCAGACGAAGATTATCGGATACAGCTGGAAATCCACCTTTCAGACCTCCCGAACCAGGTTTGGTCCAATCTCCAACCATACCACATTCAGTCCAGAGCAGTGTTATAAAACACATTTTTTGTTGTTGTGTTACACTGTGTGTGTTGGGTTCAGAGAGAACGAAAATAACAAAATAATGGAAATATGTCTTGGTTGTTCCATAATCCTACCTTTGTTTCTCTTCAAGGTTACCCAGCACGATGGTCTCTTTCTGCCTAGAGTTATCTGGACACTGGTGTCTCTACTATCCCTGATTCTCCAGATCATTTGGCTCCCCCTATGGGTGCTGTGGTGGTTTGCCTCCACACTTTTGTGCCTGATATTTTTGTGTGTGGAGTTTATCATGTCTTGCCTCTTACAGGTTATTGCTTGGTTATGCAATGTTACATATTTTACATTCAACGTCTTTGTGTATGTTTGTGGTATTGTTTCCATTATGAATATGATTGCTGACACCAGGCATGGTAGGGAGTGTAGGCCTACGTGAAGTATCCTAACATGAAAAGTATCCTACAGAATGCTTTAATCCAGCGATTCTCCACTACTGACCGAAATTTGGGTCACGGAAGATTTTGAAGGGTCATGTGTAGATAAATAAATATATACAGCACCAGTCAAAAGTTTGGACACACCTACTCATTCAATGGTTTTTCTTTATTTGTACTATTTTCTACATTGTAGAATAATAGTGAAGACATCAAAGCTATGAAATAACACATGTAGTGTAGTAACCAAAAAAGTGTTAAACAATTCAAATATATTTTATATTTTGAGATTCTTCAAAGTAACCACCCTTTGCCTCGATGACAGCTTTGCACACTCTTGGCATTCTCTCAACCAGCTTCATAAGGTAGTAATCTGGAACACATTTCAATTAACAGGTGTGTCTTGTTCAAGTTCATTTGTGGAATTTCTTTCCTTCTTCATGCGTTTGAGCCAATCAGTTGTGTTGTGACAAGGTCGGGGTGGTACACAGAAGATAGCCCTATTTGGTAAAATACCATATTATGGCAAGAACAGCTCAAATAAGCAAAGAGAAACGACCGTCCATCATTACTTTAAGACATTAAGGTCAGTCAATATGGAAAATTCCAAGAACTTTCCAAGTTTCTTCAAGTGCAGAAGCAAAAACCATCAAGCGCTATGATGAAACTGTCTCTCATGAGGACCGCCACAGGAAAGGAAGACCCAGAGTTACATCTGCTGCAGAGGATACGTTCATTAGAGTTAACTGCACCTCAGATTGCAGCCCAAATAAATGCTTCACAGAGTTCAAGTAACAGACACATCTCAACATCAACTGTTCAGAGGAGACTGAGTGACTCAGGCCTTCATGGTCGAATTGCTGCAAAGAAACCACTACTAAAGAACATCAATAAGAAGAAGAGACTTGCTTGGGCCAAGAAACATGAGTAATGGACATTAAACCGGTGGAAATCTGTCCTTTGGTCTGATGAGTCCAAATTTTTGATGTTTGGTTCCAACCGTCATGTCTTTGTGAGACAGAGTAGGTGAACAGATGATCTCTGCATGTGTGGTTCCCACCGTGAAGCATGGAGGAGGAGGTGTGATGGTGTGGGGGTGTTTTGCTGGTGACACTGTCTGCGATTTATTTAGAATTCAAGGCACACTTAACCAGATTGGCTACCACAGCATTCTGCAGTGATACGCCATCCCATCTGGTTTGCACTTAGTGGGACTATCATTTGTTTTTCAACAGGACAATGACACAAAACACACCTTCAGGCTGTGTAAGGGCTATTTGACCAAGAAGGAGAGTGATGGAGTGCTGCATCAGATGACCTGGCCTCCACAATCACCCGACCTCAACCCAATTGAGATGGTTTGGGATGAGTTGGACCGCAGAGTGAAGGAAAAGCAGTCAACAAGTGCTCAGCATATGTGGGAACTCCTTCAAGACTGTTGGAAAAGCATTCCTCATGAAGCTGGTTGAGAGAATGACTGGTACTGTGACTGGTACTGTGCATATATATTATATATACTGTATATATTTCCACATTTTGTTACGTTACAGCCTTATTCTAAAATGGATTAAATATCAAATGTCCTCATCAATCTACACAAAATACATCATAATGACAAATATATAACAACATTTAAAAAACTGAAATACCTTATTTACGTAAGTATTCAGACTGTTTGCTATGAGACTCGAAATTGAGCTCAGGTGCATCCTGTTTCCATTGATCATCCTTGAGATGTTTCTATGACTTGGTTTGAGTCCACCTGTAGTAAATTCAATTGATTGGACATGATTTGGAAAGGCACACACCTGTCTATGTAAGGTCCCACAGTTGGCAGTGCATGTCAGTGCAAAAACCAAGCCATGAGGTCCGAGACAGGATTGTGTCAAGGCACAGATCTGCGGAAGGGTACCAAAAACTGTCTGCAGCATTAAAGGTCCCCAAGAACACAGTGGCCTCTGTAATTCTTAAATGGAAGAAGTTTGGAACCACCAAGACTCTTCCTAGAGCTGGCCGCTCGGCCAAACTGATCAATCGGGGGAGAAGGGCCTTGGTCAGGAAGATGACCAAGAACCAGATGGTCACTCTGACAGAGCTCCAGAGTTCCTCTGTGGAGATGGAGAACCTTCCAAAATGACAACCATCAGTCAGCACTACACTAGTCAGGCCTTTATGGTAGAGTGGCCAGACAGAAGCCACTCCTCAGTAAAAGGCACATGACAGCCCGCTTGGAGTTTGCCTTAAGGCAACTAAAGGACTCTGACCATGAGAAACAAGATTCTCTGGTCTGATGAAACCAAGATTGAACTCTTTGGCCTGAATGCCAAGTGTCACATCTGGAGGAAACCTGGCGCCATGCCTACGGTGAAGCATGGTGTTGGCAGCATCATGCTGTGAGGAAGATTTTTCAGCGGCAGGGACTGGGAGACTAGTCAGGATCAGAGATCCTTGATGAAAACCTGCTCCAGAGCTCTCAGGACCTCAGGCTGGGACGAAGGTTCACCTTCCAACAGGACAACGACCTTAAGCACACAGCCAAGACAACACAAGATTGGCTTCAGGACAAGTCTCTGAATATCCTTGAGTGGCCCAGCCAGAGCCTGGACTCGATCGAACATCTCAGGAGAGACCTGAAAATAGCTTTGCAGTGATGCTATGGGCACAAACCCACCGTCGCTGGACCGGACAGGACTGGCAAAAAGTGCTCTTCACTGACGAGTCACGGTTTTGTCTCACCAGGGGCGATGGTCGGATTTGCGTTTATCGTGGAAGGAATGAGCGTTACACCGAGGCCTGTACTCTGGAGCGGGATTGATTTGGAGGTGGAGGGTCCGTCATGGTCTGGGGCGGTGTGTCACAGCATCATCGGACTGAGCTTGTTGTCATTGCAGGCAATCTCAACGCTGTGCGTTACAGGGAGGACATCCTCCTCCCTCATGTGGTACCCTTCCTGCAGGCTCATCCTGATATGACCCTTCAGCATGACAATGCCACCAGCCATACTGCTCGTTCTGTGCGTGAATTCCTGCAAGACAGGAATGTCAGTGTTCTGCCATGGCCAGCGAAGAGCCCGGATCTCAATCACATACTATTTTTTCTTCTATCACAGTATTTTAAATATAGAGTTATTATCAATGCTATTTGGCGGATTTTGTTGATTTTAGTGAGTGTAAAATTCTTCATCAAGAATATGCGCAAAATGGAATTATTGACAATGAAAAAGGTGAGATTGTGGTTCCCTTGTCGTATAATTGGTGCATTTACTATCAATGTAGTATTAAAAATAGTTTTCCACATTTTTACAACAACAAAAAAATTGCTATGCATTTTGGATTGCGACTGAGACAACCTGCTTCAATTTGGGTCTGTTCTGAGGGTTTAAAGGGAAGGTGTTCCTAA
The DNA here is from genome assembly GCA_003317085.1 of Hucho hucho. NCBI lineage: Eukaryota > Metazoa > Chordata > Actinopteri > Salmoniformes > Salmonidae > Hucho > Hucho hucho. Next base: position 31,619 of record QNTS01005782.1, read on the forward strand.
TGCTTGGTATACTCTGTGTATGTCAATGATATTGACATCAATTTCATGTTCAGTAAGGCACAAGGTGGTATGGTATATGGCCAATATACCACGGCTAAGAGCTGTTCTTAAACATGACGCAACACGGTCATTTAACACAAACCCCCGTGGTGCCTTATTGCTATTATAAACTGGTTACCAACGTAATTAGAACAGTAAAAAAACAAACAGGTTTATTATTGTAAATAAATCTCCTTTGCGCATAACTATAGATAAATCAGACAGGAGAGTTTGAGTAATGAAAGTTTGAAAGAGGATCTCGAAATCTCTGATCAAGAAACAGTTGGACAGGCTATTTTCTGTCAATTGTGCTATTATTATGTGCCAGATGTTTAGACTACAAACTGTTATAAATGGCCCATTTGCGAGATTGACTTGTCATTTCAACAAGATGGAGGCAATATGTAAACTGAACAATTTAGCAGCTTGCTTAGTTCAAATTAACAGACACATTTATTAAACATGAATAGGGAGGCAATTTCGAAGTAAGAAGTGCTTGTGTTTCCCAATAGCCTGCTGGGGAATAGGCTACTGAGGATGGGGTCATAATTTCAATCACCGAATAAATATTAATAATATGCTTGTCAACAACAACCAGTGTTTATTTTTTTTAACCTGTACTAATCTGACTACTGTTACCGTCAATCTAATGAGTTCTAACAACTGATCGGCAGTTGAGATAGAGCTTTGATAACTTCCAATTTAATTAACTAAACATCTCCATTAATAATTGCATAATAACATAAGGCTACAACAACAACAATAAACTGAAATTATAAGTTATATTTATGAAATTGGTAGCCCAGCTTAGCACAATGGATCTGGGCCGTTTCCGGCTGAGAGTCGGGGCACTCATATGGGACGCCTTCGGCAGTATTAGTTATGGCTAGGATGCGGGGATTGAGCTCGGGTCGATTCCGGTGTGAGTTATCTGGCCCAAATGTACTACTTGGGGCTCGGACCGATTGTGGCTACTCTCTGGCAGATGATTACACGGGCTGCTTTATATAATTAACATTTCATGATTTATTTTCCCCCCTGTATTTTCTCATTGTTTCTGAGATCAAAAAATTTAATTAACCAATTTGTCTGTATAAAATGTATAATAGTAATATTTAAAATTACTAAATCGGGTTATTTTGAATACTTTTATTTAAAATAGCATCACGCCGCTTCTGGGGGGATTCTGATAAGATGCCGGCAAAGTCGGCTCTAGTGCGGCCAAAGTCGTTTTCCCCATTATTTATTGATGTGCATCAGTTCTAGCATATTCATGTATTTTATGGCAAAATAGTTGGAAATTGATTTATGCATAATAACAATCTAAAGAGCCTACCCTGGTAAAAAGTTGTCATGACGTGTCCTCGCCTCTCCCTCACCTGATGTAGTCAAAAGCTGTAGCGCTCTCTCAACACACAACCCACTACTCACTCACTCACTCACTCAGCAACAGCCTGCCTCACTGCCTGACAGTCAGCAGCAGGTCACAGTGAAATATATATTTTTAACGAGAAATGCCATGGAGGCCGCGGTGCTACTTAGAAATAGCCCAGAAACCCGCAACCTGTGACCAGTACAAAGTAGCCCAATTTCCCTAGAAAACAGCCAACATGTCAACACTGGAGGCATGGACTCTACAAGGTGTCGAAAGCATTCCATAGGAATGCTGGCCCATGTTGACTCCAATGCTTCCCACAGTTGTGTCAAGTTGACTTGATGTCCTTTGGGTGTTGGAATATTCTTGATACACATGGGAAAATGTTGAGCATGAAAAACCCAGCAGCGTTGCAGTTCTTGACACAAACCGGTGCGCCTGGCACCTGATGGCATACCCTGTTCAAAGGCACTTAAATATTTTGTGTTGCCCAGTCACCCTCTGAATGGCACACATACACAATCCACGTCTAAATTGTCTCAAGGATTAAAAGTGCCTAGCTCCATTCCCATTCCCCAGGCGCTGTCATTTGTTGACTTCTGTAACCGTAAAAGCCTTGGTTTCATGCATGTTAACATTAGAAGCCCACCTCCCTAAGTTTGTTTTATTCACTGCCCTAGCATACTCTGCCATCCCAGATGTCCTAGCCGTGTCTGAATCCTGGCTTAGGAAGACCACCAAAAACCCTGAAATTTCCATCCCTAACTATAACATTTTCTGACAAGATAGAACTGCCAAAGGGGGCGGTGTTGCAATCTACTGCAGAGATAGCCTGCAGAGTTCTGTCTTACTATCCAGGTCCGTACCCAAATAATTCAAGCTTCTACTTTTAAAAATCAATCTTTCCAGAAACAAGTCTCTCACCATTGCCGCTTGCTATAGACCACCCTCTGCCCCCAGCTGTGCCCTGGACACCATATGTGAACTGATTGCCCCCCATCTATTTTCAGAGCTTGTGCTGCTAGGTGACCTAAACTGGGACATGCTTAACACCATCCTACAATCTAAGCTTGATGCCCTCAATCTCACACAAATTATCAATGAACCCACCAGGTATAACCCCAAATCCGTAAACACGGGCACCCTCATAGATATCATCCTAACCAACTTGCCCTTCAAATACACCTCTGCTGTTTTCAACCAAGATCTCAGCGATCACTGCCTCATTGCCTGCATCCGTAATGTGTCTGTGGTCAAACGACCACCCCTCATCACTGTCAAACGCTCCCTAAAACACTTCAGCGAGCATTCCTTTCTAATCGACCTGGCCCGGGTATCCTGGAAGGATATTGACCTCATCCCGTCAGTAGAGGATGCCTGGTCATTCTTTAAAAGTGCCTTCCTCACCATCTTAAATAAGCATGCCCCTTTCAAAAAATGTAGAACCAGGAACAGATATAGCCCTTGGTTCTCTCCAGACCCTGACTGCCCTGGACCAGCATAAAAATATCCTGTGGCGTTCTGCATTAGCATCGAATAGCCCCCGTGATATGCAACTTTTCAGGGAAGTTAGGAACCAATATACACAGCAGTTAGGAAAGCTAAGGCTAGCTTTTTCAAGCTGAAATTTGCATCCTGTAGCACAAACTCAAAAAAGTTCTGGGACACTGTAAAGTCCATGGAGAATAAGAACACCTCCTCCCAGCTGCTCAATGCTCTGAGGCTAGGAAACACTGTCACCACCGATAAATCCACTATTATTGAGAATTTCAATAAGCATTTTTCTACGGGTCCAGATAACTGATGTTTTGAAAGAGCTGCAAAATCTGGACCCTATAAATCAGCCGGGCTAGACAATCTGGACCCTCTCTTTCTAAAATGATCTGCCGAAATTGTTGCAACCCCTATTGCTAGCCTGTTCAACCTCTCTTTCTTATCGTCTGAGATTCCCAAAGATTGAAAGCTGCCGCGGTCATCCACCTCTTCAAAAGGGGAGACACTCTAGACCCAAACTGCTACAGACCTATATCTATCCTACCCTGCATTTCTAAGGTCTTCGAAAGCCAAGTCAACAAACAGATTACCGACCATTTCGAATCCCACCGTACCTTCTCCGATATGCAATATGGTTTCAGAGCTGGTCATGAGTGCACCTCAGCCACGCTCAAGGTCCTAAACGATATAATAACCGCCATTGATAAGAGACATTACTGTGCAGCCGTATTCATCGACCTGGCCAAGGCTTTCGACTCTGTCAATCACCACATTCTTATTGGCAGACTCAACAGCCTTGGTTTCTCAAATTATTGCCTCGCCTGGTTCACCAACTACTACTCTGATAGAGTTCAGTGTGTCAAATCGGAGGGCCTGTTGTCCGGACCTCTGGCAGTCTCTATGGGGGTACCACAGGGTTCAATTCTCGGGATGACTTTCTTCTCTGTATACATCAATGATGTCGCTCTTGCTGCTGGTGATTCTCTGATCCACCTCTAAGCAGACGACACCATTCTGTATACTTCTGGCCCTTCTTTGGACACTGTGTTATCTAACCTCCAGACGAGCTTCAATGCCATACAAATCTCCTTTGGTGGCCTCCAACTGCTCTTAAATGCCAGTAAAACTAAATGCATGCTCTTCAACTGATTGCTGCCCGCACCTGCCCGCCCGTCCAGCATCACTACTCTGGACGGTTCTGACTTAGAATTTGTGGACAACTACAAATACCTAGGTGTCTGGTTAGACTGTAAACTCTCCTTCCAGACTCACATTAAGAATCTCCAATCCAAAATAAAATCTAGAATCGGCTTCCTATTTCACAACAAAGCATCCTTCACTCATGCTGCCAAACATACCCTCGTAAAACTGACCATCCAATCGATCCTCGACTTCGGCAAAGTCATTTATAAAATAGCCTCCAACACTCTACTCAACAAATTGGATGCAGTCTATCACAGTGCCATCCGTTTTGTCACCAAAGCCGCATATACTACCCACCACTGCGACCTGTACGCTCTCGTTGGCTGGCCCTCGCTTCATACTCGTCGCCAAACCCACTGGCTCCAGGTCATCTACAAGTCTTTGCTAGGTATAGCCCCGCCTTATCTCAGCTCACTGGTCACCATAGCAGCACCCACCCGTAGCACGCGCTCCAGCAGTTATATCTCACTGGTCACCTCCAAAGCCAATTCCTCCTTTGGCCACCTTTCCATCCAGGTCTCTGCTGCCAATGACTGGAATGAACTGCAAAAATCACTGAAGCTGGAGACTCATATCTCCCTCACTAGCATTAAGCACCAGCTGTCAGAGCAGCTCACAGATCACTGCACCTGTACATATCCCATCTGTAAACAGCCCATCCAACTACCTCATCCCCATACTGTATTTATTTATTTATATTGCTCCTTTGCACCCCAGTATCTCTACTTGCACATTAATCTTCTGCACATCTACCATTCCAGTGTTAAATTGCTATATTTGTAATTATTTCGCCACCATGGATTTTTATTGCCCTACCTCCCTTATCTTACCTCATTTGCACTCACTGTATATAGATTTTTTTTCTACTGTATGTTTGTTTATTCCATGTGTAACTCTGTGTTGTTGTATGTGTCGAACTGCTGTGTTTATCTTGGCCAGGTCGCAGTTGTAAATGAGAACTTGTTCTCAACTAGCTTACCTGGTTAAATAAAGGTGAAAAAAAAAATATATATAATAATAATAATAATAATAAAAACATTGGCTATGGAAAGCGTGCGCATACAGTCGTCCAGATGTCTTTATACATTTGTTGATTGCAGTGGAGTTAGATTACCTACGCACATTTAGTTCAAGTGCACCGTATAATTAATATAACTGACAGCTTCAACCCCTCGACTGCCACTAAATGGGTCAAAGTTTTTGTTGTCCAACCAATTGTACGACTAGTGTGGAAAATCTTGGGAACATCATTACCCCGTGTCTGTCCAACACTGAAAAGGTTGATAAACAGATTTCTCACTCAGCTACCGGTGTTTAACTAATATAAAGTTGTACATTATCAATTTAGATAACATATTAACACAAGTCTCTCTTTTGACTTTTAATAAGCCATCGTTAACCATCACTCACTACACGTGGACATTTTCAGCACAATTTACTAGCTACTGTAACATTAGAATATAATGTTGTCAGTAAGTTAACGAATGGAAATGTGTCAACTTTACAATCGAGGCTGGGGATGTAGTTGCAGTTGCGTGCTCAAATTTAGCTACCAGTCACTGCCATTTCATTAGTGGGCAAGGTGAAATGAGACAGATGAGATATGTGTTTTTCAGCCAGCAGAACAAGTTGTGGCATGTCTGCTGGTGATGGAAGCAATATTATCTATTATATTAACAAGATAGTCGAGTGACTGCTCTAACAATGGACATACAGGTCCTCAAAGATGGAAGGGAGACGAGATCAGGTGAGAAGCATCCAGTTGCAGTACGCCGTGTGGTCTGCGAACGTTCAGTGCTATCCGGGATCCTTGGGACTCCACACTATGTAGCTAGCAGACACTCTAGCTTGTGACTTCTAATTCTAAATGTAATTTCACCACCTGTGCTGTTGGGGGATGGTGCGTTACCGCCAACCACGCAACATTCGACATCCTGTCTTATCTAATATGTCTCACAGCGTCTGTGGAGTGAGAAGGTATCTGCTGGAACCAGACCCTATTGGATCAGGTGGGATCCCCAGGAACTTTGATGACTTTCCTATGTCAACCTCAACATCCTTGATGTTTTATTTATTTGATTTATTGAACCTTTATTTAACGAGGCAAGTCAGTTAAGATAATTCTTATTCTTAATTCTTATTTACAATGACGACCTACCAGAAGGCAAAAGGCCTCCTGCGGGGACGGGGGCTAGGATTAAAAATAAAAAATATAAGACAAAACACACATCACGACAAAAGAGACAACACAACACTACATAAAGAGAGACCTAAGACAACAGCATAGCAAGGCAGCAACACATGACAACACAGCATGGTAGCAACACAGAGCATTTAACCTTTTGGGGAGCGGCAGCAGAGGTGTCGGTTTTGGAGAGTCTGGCGTGCCAAAAGTAAAATGCCTGCCACTCAGGCCCAGAAACTAGGATATGCACATAATTAGTACTATTGGATAGGAAACACTCTGAAGTTTCTCAAACTGTTAAAATAATGTCTATGAGTATAACAGAACTGATATGGCAGGCGAAAACCTGAGGAATTTCTGTCCGGAAATTAATTTTTGGTGACATGCCCTCACTTTCAATGGCTGTCTATGGGATTCTCCGTAAAATAGGACCCAGATTGCAGTACCTATGGCTTCCACTAGATGTCAACAGTCTTTAGACAAGGTTTCATGCCTTTATCATGGAAGACAACCGAATAGAAGAAGAATTTGTAAGAGGAGGGAGGAAGTCACTTGAGTTTTTGGTGCGCGAGAACGTGTGTGCGTTCCTCTGTATTTTCCTTTGATATCGTTTAGGATATTATCCGTGTGAAATATAATCGTTAATATACATAAAAGTGTACCTAAGGATACATTATAAATGATGTTTGATTTGTTTGGGCAAAGTTGATAGGTATAATTTGAACGCTTTCTCTTCACTGTACAATGGGCGAGTCGACGGGGGATTTTCTGAACATAACGCGCCAACCAAACGGAGATTTATGGATATAAACAATTACTTTTTCTAACAAAAGAAACATTAATTGTCTTGCTTGGACACTTTGGATTGCCCTCAGCAGAAGATCATCAAAAAGTAAGCAATTTATTTGAGCTCTTTTATGTGTTTTGTGAGACCCGCGCTGGTTATGAGTTTATGCTAATGCATAAAATATGTGGGGTGCTATCCTCAAACAATCAAATGTTGTGCTTTCGCCGTAAAGCCTTTTTGAAATCTGACAATGCTGTGATATTGCCAAGCTTTTGAAGAGTATGCAACACTTGTATATTGATGAATGTTTTATAATTCAACTTTTGGATTTTGAATTTGGCGCCTTACATTTCCCCGGGTAGTGTCGGGAATGGGGCGCTAGCGCCCCAATAATCCGTAAGAGGTTTTAACACAAAATCTGGGGAGGGGCCAGCTGGGTATTAGACTGTTTCATCTGCATATAAATGGATGAGAGAGCTTCCTACTGCTTGAGCTATGTTGTTGATGTAAATTGAGAAGAGCGTGGGGCCTAGGATCGAGTCTTGGGATACTCCCTTGGTGTCAGGCAGTGACTGAGACAGCAGATTTTCTGACTTTATACACTGCACTCTTTGAGAGAGGTAGTTAGCAAACTAGGCCAAAGACCCGTCAGAGACACCAATACACCTTAGCCGGCCCACAAGAATGGAATGGTCTACCATATCAAAGCTTTGGCCAAGTCAATAAAAACATTTTTGTGGATGTACATGGTGTTGGAGGTTTAAGCTGTAAAGACATACTCACAACTAGTAGTGCTTTATTATGGATAAGAAGTCTTAGAGCAGGTTTGGTGAGGCCTTTTCAGAAGAGAAGACGGGCCACATGTTCCACTGAATCAGGGCCACATGTTCCACTGAGTAAATAACTGGAGATGGTGGTTTGAATCCAGGTAGAAGGCAATGCCAGTCAGTTAGATTGTCTGTGCCCCTGGGTAGTGGAATAAAACAGAGGATAAAGAAATAGTTAGTGAATGCACAACTAAAACAACACACACATCTCAAAGTCAAAGCACTGAGATTGTGCCCATTTCAAGACTATGGCAGATGTTAATTTGCCTGGCTACCCAAACTCCCTGGTCCGGCCAAACGCTACGCCACGCCCACGGACTTTAGTTTCTTCTTCGCAATGAGTCTGGATCAGAGTAGCTTCCCGGCGATTTCTAGAATGCAAACACATTCTAACCGGTCTAATTGGTCCCAGAAACTGATGGGTTGGGCCAGAGCCAGAACACACGTGGGTAAAGCAGCGTTTAGAAAATTTGTCATTGGGTTTAAAACTGATTGGTTAGAAACAATCCATTCGCTGATTACTTTGTTTTGTACAACACCCCTCATTTTGACGTCACCATAAATGACTTCAATGACTGCCGTCTCAGACTGAAGTATGTAGCGAATGATAGAACAGCGGAATAATCCAGTTTGAGTCGTCAGGCAAGATGTTAATTATATATATTTTTATTGGTATTCCTTATTTGACTATTAATTATACTGTAAACTAGTTCATGCCAATAAATCCAATACATTCCATTAAAACTGCTGGTTCATTAAGCTCCACTTTTATTTTGAAACTATCAGACCAGGGGTGAAAAAAGACTGCTGCAACCTGATTGGCTGAACGTGGTGTCCAACATCCGGGAGAAACATTAGCCACTCTAGCATAGTGGTGTTTGATTGCCTTGCGGAGGGAATAACTACACTGTTTGTATTCGGCCATATTCCCAGTCACCTTTCCATGGTTAAATGCGATGGCTCGCACTTTCAGTTTTAAACGAATACTGCCATCTATCCACGGTTTCTGGTTAGGGTAGGTTTTAATAGTCACAGTGGGTACAACATCTCCTATGCACTTCCTTATAAACTCACTCATCGAATCAGCATATAAATCAATATTATTCTCTGAGGCTACCTGGAACATGTCCCAGTCTGTGTGATCAAAACAATCTTGAAGCGTGGATTCCAATTGGTCAGACCAGCGTTGACTAGTCCTTATCTCGGGCACATTCTGTTTGAGTTTCTGCCTATAGGAAGGGAAGAGAAAAATTGAGTCGCGCCTTGTATGCATCGTGGAAGTTAGAGTAGCAGTGATCCAGTGTTTTTCCAGCGCTTGTTCTCAAATTTGCTTTGTTAAATTCCCCAGTTACATTAAATGCAGCCTCAGGATATATGGTTTCCAGTTTGCATAAAATCCAGTGAAGTTCCTTGAGGGCCGTCATGGTATCGGCTTGAGGGAGGATATACATGGCTGTGACAATAACCAACGAGAATTTTCTTGGGAGATAATACGATCGGCATTTGATTGTGAGGAATTCTAGGTCAGGTGAACAGAAGGACTTGAGTTCCTGTGTGTTGTTACAATAACACTATGAGTCGATGATCATAAAACATACACCCCCACCCTTCTTCTTCCCGGAGAGATGTTTATTTCTGTCGTCGCGACGCACAAAGAATCACGGTGGCTGTACTGACTCCGACAGCATATCCCGAGAGAGCCATGTTTCTGTATAACAGAGTATGTTACAATCCCTGATGTCTCTCTGAAAAGCAACCCTTGCCCTAATTTCATCAACTTTGTTATCTAGAGACTGGATAATATACTCGGAAGTGGTGGGTGGTGTGCGCGCCTCTGAAGTCTGACCAGAAGGCCGCTCCGTCTTCTTCTTCTGCGGCGACGTTGTTTTGGGTCAGCCTCTGGAATCAGTTCAAATGCACTGGGTGGTTCGGACAAAGGATCCGCTTCGGGAAAGTTGTATTCCTGGTCGTAGTTCTGTTAAGTTGACGTCGCTCTGATATCCAATAGTTCTTCCCGGCTGTATGTAATAACAAGATTGTCTGGGCTAACAATGTAAGAAATAACACATTTAAAAAACAAAATACTGAAAAGTTTCCTAAGGACTAGAAGCGAGGCAGCCTTCTCTGTCGTCGGCATCTTATAACAAGTTATTTAAGGGAATTAAAAGTTGTGAAAACGACCCAACAAGTTTCTGATAAGATATAAGTTACAGGCTGACTACACCACTCGTGTCGCGTGCGCAAGTGTTGCAAAATAAATGTAGAAATCTATGTTATTCAATTATTGCACCCACGCAGATCGCGCTGCAAGTCCTGCCTCTCCCATCTCCTCATTGGTTTATAGAAGAAGATACCCACGTGCCATCTCCTCATTGGTTATACCCACGTGGGTGACAGAAAGACGAACGCGGTTAGTGGCGGTAATGCACCTAATTTATGAAAGTTGCCAATCGCAATATAAAGTCAAGAGAAGAAAAAGTCTGGAAGGAGGAGAGATGACTAGAAACGATTCGGTTGACCGTTTTATGTGTGTGGATTAATTGGCGGAGTAGAGGACCTTGTGCATTTCAGGTAAAATAACAACTCAATGTTTATATCCCAGGACAAATTAGCTAGCAACTGCAAGCTAGCTAAATAGGACAAATTAGCTAGCCAGTGCAAGCTGGCTAGCTAAATTGCCATAAATGTTTAATGCTTTTCCCCAAATTAATATAATTGGTTCTGTCACGATCTTCGATAGGGACGGACCAAGACACAGCGATGCTTCCAGTATACATATTTATTTATGAACGCAACTGGGAAAATAATAAACAAAACAAACGAAGATCGAAACTATGGCACATAACATATACTAAACACTTAATGCCATGAATCAAACAATAACCCACAAAACCCTAGTGAAAACCACAAACATATATATGGTTCCCAATTAGAGGTAACGACACTCAGCTGCCTCTAATTGGGAACCATTAACCCAACATAGAAATAAACAACCTAGAACTCAAAACCCTCCTAGACCAAAAACGAAACTAAACATGCCAGCCTGAACTCAGGCCTGGACGTGACAGGTTCAGAGTTTGTTTTGATATTTTAACCTGCGTGTCGTGATTGCATTTGGTGTAGGGGGACAAAATACATTNACTCTGGTGCGGGGAGCAGGAACGGGCCGTGTAGGACTCACGATGCGCACTGGGACTCTGGTGCGGGGAGCAGGAACGGGCCGTGCTGGACTCACGATGCGCACTGGGAATCTGGTGCGGGGAGCAGGAACGGGCCGTGCTGTACTCACGACGCGCACAGGGATCCTGGAGCGTGGTACAGGGACAGTACATGCTGGGCCCATGACGCGCACAGGGATCCTGGAGCGTGGGGCAGGGACAGTACATGCTGGGCCCACGACGCGCACAGGGATCCTGGAGCGTGGGGCAGGGACAGGACGTGCTGGGCTCTCTATGCGCACATGGGGCCTGGTGCGCGGAGCAGGGATAGGACGTGCTGGGCTCTCAATGCGCACAGGAGGCCTGGTGCGCGGAGCAGGGACAGGACGTGCTGGGCTCTCTATGCGCAGAGCAGGGACAGGACGTGCTGGGCCTTCTATGCGCACAGGGGGCCTGGTGCACGGAGCAGGGACAGGACGTGCTGGGCTCTCTATGCGCACAGGGGACCTGTTGCGCGGAGCCGGCACCCTTCTACCCGGCTGTTCACTCACCCTCGCCTCACAGATGATGGGAGCTGGAATGTCGCACACCGGGCTGTGGGCGCGAACCGGAGACACGCCACGCAGAGCTGGCGCAGGATATCTCGGTCCAAGAAGGTGCACTGGAGACTTAGCGTGCAGAGCAGGCACCACTCTTCCAGGCAGCACACTCACCCTAGCCTGACAGATGAGTGGAGCTGGAATGTCCCGCACCGGGCTGTGGACACGCACCGGAGACACTGCACGCAGAACCGGTGCAGGATATCCTGGTCCAAAGAGGCGCACCGGAGACCAGGAGCGCTGAGCCGGCACCACTCTTCCAGGCTGCACACTCAACCTAGCCCGACAGATGAGGGGAGCTGGAATTTCGCGCACCAGCCTATGAACGCGCACTGGAGACACCGTGCGCATCACTGCATAGCACGGTGTCTTACCAGTGCGACGCTCCCTCCATAAAGCACGAGGAGTTGGCTCAGGAGTCCACCCTGAAAACGGCCAAACTCCCCGTGTGCCCCCCCCCCAGCCAGGCGTGTTCCAGCATATCTCTCCTTCTCTGGGTTCCATGCTCCATATTTAGCCTCGTAATAGCGCCGCTCCGCCGCCGCTGCTTCCAGCTCCTCTTTAGGACGGCGATACTCCCCAGGCTGAGTCCAGGGTCCCTTTCCGGCCAATATCTCTTCCCAAGTCCAGGATGCCTTGTTCTCTCGCTGCTTGGTCCTATTATGGTGGGTTAAAGACAGTGCTAGAAGCTATCCCTGCCTGGTTCTGTGTCGCTACGAAGGTCATATGTATAAATAAATACTTGCGTTGACCCTTTTATTATTTGTTTTGTTTGCTTCTAGCTTTGATACCGTGTATTGTATATGATTTGTGAATTACGGTACTTAGTTTGTTATTGGGTGTTTTGGGATCACTTTTGGTGTTTGTATATATACCAAGGCAATTAGAGGTAACGACACTCAGCTGCCTCTAATTGGGAACCATTAACCCAACATAGAAATAAACAACCTAGAACTCAAAACCCTCCTAGACCAAAAACGAAACTAAACATGCCAGCCTGAACTCAGGCCTGGACGTGACAGGTTCAGAGTTTGTTTTGATATTTTAACCTGCGTGTCGTGATTGCATTTGGTGTAGGGGGACAAAATACATTTATGCACGATGGCACACGATGGCGAACGTGCGCAGCCGGTTTTGGTTCCGTGTTAGGCTTGGATGCATAATTTATGTGGTTGAAATTCTTTCAGATTTTATGATGCTGATAAAGAAAACACCTTTACAGTTTCCTAACCACACATTCTTTCTCTCAAGATGCTGACAGAAGTTAATCATATTTCTCCACTCCTGTTCCTGAGTCGAAATGTATATTTGGTGTATCATTTTACTGCAAGAACTGCTTAATTCTGCAGGAGTTAATATTATTGTAGTGATCCTATATGAACGATGTTACATTTCCCACCAAGTGGGTTAACCCAATTGGCATGATACGTAGGTGTTTGCCTTTCACACCAGAGACCCTGGTTCGCTTTCCCCTCGCTACATTGGTGTCAGAATTGGGATGGGGCCGTGAGGCCATCGGAACGCACGGGTGGACATGTGAAGGCCCTTGTAAAAAAGTTGAAGCATGGGATTGTGCCTTCCTGTTCAGAGGGGACAGTGTAGTGATCCTTGCCCTTTCTCATTCAATTCCCACCAAGTGGGTTATCCCTATTGGCACCGTGAGGGTGTTCCATCCGCTTGCTAAATTATATTAGGCTATGTGAGAGATTTAAGCTTTTTTTTTGTTGCAGCTTTTCTCTTATGAAAACTCTAACATTGTCCTTTTTGCCTCAGTGGATCGACTTTAATATTTTCTGCCCAAGTTCCCAAAAGTATTTGGCAATCGGTGTGTATTTGGCGTGCGTACAGTTAGTCCCTTAAGGTTGTGTTTACTGTTATGAGCCAGCTGGGGATCGAACTCGGGTCCCCGATGTATGTGTGTGTCCCTGATGCAGACCACTCCACTACTGGAGGAGGTTGAGCCCAAGTGCAGAAGAATTAGAAAACAATGAGATCTCCAAAGTCTGAGTTTTATCTTTGGCTCTTTACTTCAGAGAAAAAAAGCAAAACATAGCAACAGTCTTAGGCAACACTTCAAATGAATGTGTCCCAGGGTAACTCAAACAACTCCTCTTGGGAGGCAATACAAAAAGGTAATCCAAAACATCCAGAAACATATTTCCAAGAGTCCACAAAAAGGAAACAAAAAAAACCATAGAATCCAAGTTCAAAATTAGAATCCTTGAGAATGACAACACCTAGACCAACATCAGGACTGAAAAAGAACAAAAAGGCAGTGGGGCCTTAAATAGGGTTTGTCATTAGAAGTAATTCAACACAGTTGAGGGCATTACTTACAACAATTAACACAGGAGAATCAATCTGGGTTGAAATAACGTCATCTAGTGGTAAAGTCAAGGGGCTTCAGATAAAACATTACAGTTTACGCACTAACGCCAGATAAAAATGCAGAAGGAAAACTTCAATGTATCCTATAGATATGAATTGCACAAGAATTATACATTTTATGGATGTTTAATGCATTGTTTTTTCTTTATTTAACCCGCCTGCCACTTACCCACCCTTCATGCACACAATATTTAATCACCATAAACCCGCCCACCCCACGGATATAACCACGTGGACTGCGGGTTATGAATCAATCTATGCGTCACTAACACACACAGACACAGACATGCTCCAACACTGCTCATGAACCCAGTTGTGTTTCTCTATAAACAGAGGCAGCCCACCTGTGTGTTTTGTGGACTCCAGGGCCATATCCAGAGGGGCTGTCCAGGCCGGCACTGCCCCAGCTGTGGGCTCCCTTCACACGGGCACAAGCCCTGCCCTGAACCCCATTTCTGAAACCAGCACTGCTACCACTGTTGAATGACTGGCCACCTGTCAGACGTAAGTGCCACCTATCAGACGTGAGTGTTTACCACAAGCCTTTGTGTGTATATATTAAATATAATGGCATCTTGTTGCTTGTTGACTCACAAATACACACATATATATATATATATATATTTTAAAACTCAGCAAAAAAAGACACGTCCCTTTTTCAGGACCCTGTCTTTCAAAGATAATTCGTAAAAATCCAAATAACTTCACAGATCTTCATTGTAACGGGTTTAAACACGGTTTCCCATGCTTGTTCAATGAACCATAAACAATTAATGAACATGCACCTGTGGAACGGTCTTTAAGACACTAACAGCTTACAGACGGTAGGCAATTAAGGTCACAGTTATGAAAACTTAGGACACTAAAGAGGCCTTTCTACTGACTCTGAAAAACACCAAAAGAAAGATGCCCAGGATCCCTGCTCATCTGCGCGAACGTGCCTTAGGCATGCTGCAAGGAGGCATGAGGACTGCAGATGTGGCCAGGGCAATAAATTGCAATGTCCATACTGTGAGACGCCTAAGACAGCGCTACAGGGAGACAGGACAGACAGCTGATCATCCTCGCAGTGGAAGACCACGTGTAACAACACCTGCACAGGATCGGTACATCCGAACATCACACCTGCGGGACAGTTACAGGATGGAAACAACAACTGCCTGAGTTTCACAAGGAACGCACAATCCCTCCATCAGTGCTCAGACTGTCCGCAATAGGCTGAGAGAGGCTAGACTGAGGGCTTGTAGGCCTGTTGTAAGGCAGGTCCTCACCAGACATCACCGGCAACAACGTCGCCTATGGGCACAAAACCACCGTCGCTGAACCAGACAGGATTGGTAAAAAGTGCTCTTCACTGACGAGTCGCGGTTTTGTCTCACCAGGGGTGATGGTCGGATTTGCGTTTATCGCCGAAGGAATGAGCGTTACACCGAGGCCTGTACTCTGGAGTGGGATTGATTTGGAGGTGGAGGGTCCGTCATGGTCTTGGGGCGCTGTGTCACAGCATCATCGGACTGGGCTTGTTGTCATTGCAGGGAATCTCAACTCTGTGAGTTACAGGGAAGACATCCTCCTCCCTCATGTGGTACCCTTCCTGCAGGCTCATAATGACATGACACTCCAGCATGACAATGCCACCAGCCATACTGCTCGTTCTGTGCGTGATTTCCTGCAAGACAGGAATGCCAGTGTTCTGCCATGGCCAGCGAAGAGCCCGGATCTTTATCCCGTTGAGCACATCTGGGACCTGTTGGATCAGAGGGTGAGGGCTAGGGCCACTCCCCCCAGAAATGTCAGGGAACTTGCAGGTGCCTTGGTGGAAGAGTGGGGTAACATCTCACAGCAAGAACTGGCAAATCTGGTGCAGTCCATGAGGAGGAGATGCACTGCAGTACTTAATGCAGCTGGTTGCCACACCAGATGCTGACTGTTACTTTTGATTTTCACCCCCCCTTTGTTCAGGGACACATTATTCAATTTCTGTTAGTCACATGTCTGTGGAACTTGTTCAGTTTAAGTCTCAGTTGTTGAATCTTGTTATGTACATACAAATATTTACACATGTAAAGTTTGCTGAAAATAAACGCAGTTGACAGTGAGAGGATGTTTATTTTTTTTCTGTGTTTTTTTATTTTTTATATGGCAACAAAAATTCAACAGTAATATCACCTTTCCGAAATCAGATTAACTTTTTGACGCTAAGTCCCCGGACTATATGGAAAGGAATTCTAAAAATATGCGAACATGTCACCGGACTGGTTTGTCCTCTTATATCATACTCAGGAGGAGGTTTCCCTTAGGCCACACAGGGACCACACCCACAACACCACAGCTACAGACACCCCGCCCACTGCTACAACTGCTTTAGAAGAGGACACCATGAGGAGAAGAGGAGACCAACTACGTCTGGTTTCTGTCTTTCTCTGGGGCTCTTTATTTCTCTTAATCTTTCCTCTATCTCTCGGACAATACACTTTTATTTTAGACTGAGAGAATACACACTTGTTAGAGATTATGTGGATATCTCTCTTCTCATTGTCCCTCCATCTCCCTTTCCCTCTGTCTGTATTGCCCCCCCTATCTCCCTGCCTTTCTATTTCTCTCAGGAGTGTACTCAGAGGAAGATGGTCAGTGGGACGTTCCCCTCTATCCCCTATGTCTGTCAATACAACAACAAACAGGGCATCCTCAAACTGAACATCAGGATACACAGAAAAGCCAGAGGTGACAAACTACAGCATGCATTGTATATGTTGTAGAACTTGATTTGCATGGTGTCTCCAGAGCTACAGGAGGAGGGCTTTATGCCTCTTTTAGAGTGCCAGAGGACCTCCATGACACCCGGGGACAGTGGTGAGGAGGAGCGGCCCTCCCCAGCTCTAGGGAGGAGGAGAAGCCTGGAGGGAGGGCAGGAGGAAGACGTGGCCGGAAAGACAGGAGGTGAAGAAGCTGAGGAGAGAGGCCCAAGCCAGGAGAGTGGTTGGGACGGCCAAATGGGGCTCAGATGAGGTTTACCCCCAGGGACCCCTTTAAGAACCCCCACAGAGAACCCATACTCCTCCTCAGAAGAAGAGATGCAGTGAGGAGAGGAAGGAGCGCAGGAGTGAGAGGAGTAGGAAGAGTAGAGAAGTGGAAGAGGAGAGGAGGGCTGAAGCCTGATTACCTGTTCCCCAATGATGACTTGGGATTCATGGATGCCAACCTCCTACCCCCCCTAAAATATGGTGTGAATTTCATAACAATACAGAGACGTTGTGTTTATATTGTATTGCTTTATGTTTCAATGGCTGATGAGTGTCTTGAGGATTTTAGTCAAATTATATGGAAAAAATACTGTTTTATTTATCCTGGTAATAAAGCAACAAGAAATTGTTATTGAGGATGTTCTGTTTTTATTTTATTTACTGTGAAAAGACAATCTGTTTCTATTTAATTATGTCTCTCTCTCACACACGCACCCCTCCCCAGGCCTTATAGGTAATATATATGACATTCGGATAAAAAATGTATCTGCCTCAACACGCCATTGCATTGTGCCAATGTGTGTAAGAGAAGGGAGGGAAGGTGAGGAATGGTCATGATTATTTTACTGGTAGAAATGCCAGGGATGTGCCATTGCAGGACACTGTTGTAGAGTAAAGACTTGGGTTTTTGAACTCATTCATCATACTTCAATGACTGACAAATAAAGCATTGGGCTAGGTCAATATGTCTTATTTCCTTTATACCAAACAGAGGGGTACTGGGACAAGAATTTGGCCCTTGCATTTTATCCACACCAGCCCACATCACTGTGCACACCTCCAACTCACCACTATAACTATGCCTCTGCTCTAGACATTTGGTTTGCCTCCCGTTTGTGCTGTCTATCTTTCTCAGCATCTTCTCTGCTGTCACTCTGTGCTTCTTCTTGTTGTCTGTCTGCTTAAGCCTTATACGTTATAAAAACCAAGCTAACGACTTAGGCTACATTGCAAATTAGTGCCTGTCATGTGTTTCCCTAAATCAACACCTACCCTAAGTGTTAATTACTATTCCAGGGCTCCAGACTAACATTTTCCCCTGGTGTCACAAACTTTACAGTTGGTGGCACCAGCTCATGATTTGGTCATTCATTGTGCTTAATTAAGAAATATAATAAATAGACTACTGAGGTATTCAATAAATAAGTTGTTTTATCTAAGACCTACAAGTCAAAGTCACCATTATTAGTCAGTTGTACAACTGAAATGTGTCTTCTGCATTTAACCCAACCCCTCTGAATCAGAGAGGTGCGGGGGGCTGCCTTAATCAACATCCACAGCACCCGGGGAACAGTGGGTTAACTGCCTTGTTCAGGGGCAGAACGACAGATTTTTACCTTGTCAGCTCAGGGCTTTCAAACTTGTAACCCTCCGGTTACAAGTCCAATGCTCTAACCACTAGGCTAGGCAAGCAGGAATGCATGACTCAGTATTTTTGTTAAACCTAATCCAGTGGTTGTTATGAATTTTGGGTTGACAATTAGACTATAGTTACTATATTTTTCTGTCACAATAGGCTAATTAACTTGGGGTTCAACACCTGAGGAAGTGGAAACTCAAAACACATTAACTAGATCGCTTACTCTCGATTTACAGTACTATCCACTGCTAGTAGCCATGTAATCATCCAACAGTAAATGTAATGTCCTAAAAAATCTTTTTAGTTGTAGGCTACTACCCATGAAACCTATATGCCTCGCAATGGCCAGTAAGCATTTTGCACGTGCGTCCCTCCATGTCTCACAGCCTTATCAAATATATTGGTTGTAAAATAGTTGCTATTGAGCTGAATATTGAGAGTTGAGAAATATACTGAAAAATATAAAAGCAATCTGCAACAATTTCAAAGATTTTGCTGAGTCACAGTTCAGATAAGGAAATCAGTAAATTAAATAAATAATTTAGGCCATAATCTATGGATTTCACATGACTGGGCATGAGTGCAGCCATGGGTGTGCCTAGGAGGGTATAGGCCCACCCACTTGGCTCCTACTCCTCAGCACCCAGACGATCCCACAGGTGAAGAAGCCGGATGTGGAGGTCCTGGGCTGGCGTGGTTACATGTGGTCTGTGGTTGTGAGGCCGGTTGGACGTACTGCCAAATTCTCTAAAACGACGTTGGAGGCAGTTTATGGAAGAGAAATTAACATTCAATTCTCAGGCAACAGCTCTAATGGACATTCCTGTAGTCAGCATGCCAATTGCACGCTCCCTCAAAACTTGAGACATCTGTGGCATTGTGTTGTTGTGTGACAAAACTGCACATTTTAGAGTGGGCTTTAATTGTCCCCAGCACAAGGTGCACCCGTGTAATGATCATGCTGTTTAATGAGCTTCTTGATATTCCGCACCTCTCAGGTGGATGATTATCTTGGCAAAGGAGAAATGCTCACTAACAGGGATATAAACAAATGTGTGCACAATTTGAGAGAAATAAGCTTTTTGTGCGTATGGAACATTTCTGGGATTTCAGCTCATGAAATATGGGACCAGCACTTTACATGTTCTGTTTATATTTTTGTTCAGTGTAATACCTACATGAAGCTAAGTCCCTCCTCTTCAATAGGGGCAAGTGGACGATGCTTCCAAAGCTGTGTTTTTTTCCACAATTGCATTTTTAAATTATATACGATCAGAACACATTTTTCTCTTGAGCGCATGGGGAGAGGAGAGTGGCTTGCTCATTACAGCAGTAGGCCCCAGCGACACAGGGACAGGGCAGACACTTTCATTACAGGAATCATGAGGATAATGAACTTTACTGTTTGGGGATCCATAATAAATAAAAATAAAAATATGTGGAAACTCCTACAAGACTGTTGAAAAGCATTCCAGGTGAAGCTGGTTGAGAGAATGCCAAGAGTGTGCAAAGCTTGCCATAATATGGTATTTTACCAAATAGGGCTTTCTTCTCAAACGCATTATGAAGGAAAGAAATTCCACAAATTAACTTTTAACGAGGCACACCTGTTAATTGAAATGCATTCCAGGTGACTACCTCATGAAGCTGGTTGAGAGAATGCTAAGAGTGTGCAAAGCTGTCATCAAGGCAAAGGGTGGCTACTTTGAAGAATCTCAAATATAAAATATATTTTGATTTGTTTAACACTTTTTTGCTTTCTACATGATTCCATGTGTGTTATTTCATAGTTTTGATGTCTTCACTATTATTCTACAATGTAGAAAATAGTAAAAATAAAGAAAGCCTTGAATAAATTGGTGTGTCCAAACTTTTGACTGGTACTGTATATTTTGGTATGTGTCAATTTCGACCAGCCCCCCCCCCAGAATTGTCAGATGGCCAATCCGCCCCTGATACCAAAACAAATTCCTTAGTACTGAAACAAGACTACTGAATTATTAATTAGGTTGATTATTCCCCGTCGTTTACCAGACATAGCGAATCAATGCAGTGATCTTTTGTTATCGGGATAATCAACAATATGGCCTGAAAAAAGACACCACTGGTTTTAAATAAAACATATGCACTAATAATATATTCTAGTTGTGGTGTGTCTTTGAGAATTTTTGCACAATGTAACAAATGTGTCGTCAAAGATTTATGTACTCGATTAGACCGGTCTGACCAGAGATCTGAAAATCCCAATGATTGATCTCCATTTACGCTCCCCACTGACATCTACAGAGAAAACACCACTAGCTTCAGCCGTGAATGTACATTGCGTGGTGGGGATTTAAATCGTATGAAGACCAGCATTATTTGAAGATCAGGCAAGGCATTCGACCGCGCCTACCTCGGGTCAACCAACATCGTCTAAAAAAGGTTAGCAGCATGCATGCCAATGAGCAGACATTCTTGCTAGCTCTCTGTGAGGCTTGGTAATGTCGGCAGCGACATTGTTTTCCTCCTGCTAGCTAAGATAGCTTTCATGTTAGCAATAAACTCGTTAACACCGACGGGTTGAGTTAAAATGTTAGTAGTAAAAAAAGTAGTTACTAATGTAGAATTAGTGGTGGGTTACCAAGTGTATCATGTGGGAATTAAGAAATATTACAGGAAGGTTTTATGTAGGAACTTAGCACTTCTGAACCGTGGTTTTGTTAGCTTACGTAAGCTAGCCCGCGATCCAGCTAGCTACAATGTGCTAAATAGCAGCAAGCTAAGTTTGTTGGCTAGCTAGCGACAGTTAATATTATTACAAAGTCAGCTGTGTGTTAACGTTATCAAACTAGCAAATAGTCTAACTAGCTAACTGAATGTGGAACTCTGGCTAGCTTGCGTGCCATTTCACCCTGAAAAGTAGAAAGCCAGTAACGTTAGTCGCCAACCAAGCTTCATAGCTGATGAGACAATAGAAACCCCGAAGGGGTACAGCCCAGATACATTAACTATAAAGCTTTTTGTTATAATGTACCTATCTGTATTTTGTGTTTTGTTTCGATTGCATACTGTGTATTGCAATGACGGAACAAACTAACATACCAAATCGACCTCTAGGGATACAAATAAAGCCATTTGTGGATTGTTGACTGACAGTGACGCGCAACACAGACCGAGGGGAGAGCTGACAGGAAATACCCATCGCTGCTGATGGTGTACGAACGACAGTAGAGAGAGGACTGCTCGTACACCCGCCGCTTTCCGTTTTACCTACGCCCCAAACCAAGCGGTTCATGCGAAGGAAGATACTCTCTAGAACAGGCCGATTACGAAGATAGCAAGGAGTGGCGGCAAGGCGAGAGGGAGGCTACGGCAAACCATCTCTCCCAGATATACCTCCATTACGCCCACCTACCACCGCCTCCTTTAGCCATGGATCCGCCGAGGACTCGGTCACGTTCAGGTTTCTTTCACTATGGCATGAACGGTGGCGGCAACGGCAATAACACAATCAACAGTGGGAACATGATGAATGCCAGCGGAGGGATCGGCGTGAATTACCCTCAACAGAACAACCCCGGCTGGGTTCCGCACGGAGCGCGCGGCAGCTATTCGGAGAACCAGCACACCCAGGGGAACTACCTGTCCGGTGGGGCACAACGCCACCCTTCCCACGGAGCACACAGACACCCCGGCACCGGTAAGTTTCAAGGCTCCCTTTCCATACGAATCTAGATGCATCACACCCCGTGCATAGATTAGTGTACTGTTGTGATTTAGCATGTGCCAGGCTTGACATGTAAACAGTGCAGTCATCCTCCTCCTCAGTGCAGTGTTCTCGCTGTTTGTCTAAAAAGATAAGATGCCAACAACCAGATTTGAACATCCAGTGTTGTCTGTAGTCAGGTGGCTATGCAAGGAATGGGCTTAGACTCAGTTAGTAGTTTCCTCACTGCTTATGTGAATGGCCTGTCCATCCAGTCTGCCTGACCTATACATTGCTTACATTTCCAAACAACATGAACACATTTCAGTTATTGAAAGATTGCTCATGCCACCTTCTCAGAGCATTTTAAGGGAGCTTTGAACAAATGGGGAGTGAGGGAGCTGGACAGGACAGTTGTGGACAAGGTAAATTAGCATATGGAGGTGTGCAGAATGTGTTATGACTTGATAACCTAAATTGCTTTTTCCAGGAAAAGAAAATACTCTTTTGTGCTACACAATTTCTATGTTGTGATAATATACATCTGAGGCAGTAGGCTTGGGTGATATACTGTATACCAGGGTATTTAAAAATACTGCTTATGTTTACATTTTTGTAAAGTGTAAAGTGTTGGTCCCATGTTTCACCCCCAGTGGGTGGGCCTGGCTGCCAAGTGGGTGGGCCTATGCCCTCCCAGGCCCACCCATGCCTGCACCCCTGCCCTCCCAGGCCCACCCATGCCTGCACCCCTGCCCAGTTGTGTGAAATCCATAGATTAGGGCCTAATGAATTTATTTCAATTGACTGATTTCCTTATATTAACTCTAACATTGTTGAAATTGTTGCTTGTTGCTTTTTATATTTTCTGTATAATTATATAAGAAATCTAAGATGTGTCAAATGATACCCAGCTCAGGGCTCCAGCTATGCATTTAGTTTGCTAGCTAAGTGGCTAGATGTCAAGATCAAGCTTCTTGATTACAGCAGAGACATTCAACCCCCTCTTGGATCAACATCCCTGTTGCCTAAATTCTTTTGTGCCTGCATTTGTATTTCTTTTTTTTTAAATGGCGCCCCTTGTGTGCACATTCGGTAATACCGTATACACTGCTATAGTACAGAAATGGTATGACTGTATGAACATGTGGATATCACCAACCATTATGAGGCAGTAGATGTCAATGAGCTATGAGAATACTGCCCCCTATGGTGGGATGGAACACACACTGAAGAGTTTCCCATGTGAGCCATAATGGCATGCTCAAACAGTGATGGTTACTCTGTCAGTCATGCTTTCAACAGTGACATCAGTCTGTTTACCCAGTAGTCTTTCATGGCTTCCACTAACCTCTGAAGAAACGGGTTACCATTATAACAGAGTGGATTCCCTAGAGGCAGAAAGGCCTATGAATGCAAGCTTTTAATGGAGAGCTTTTGTAATAGCACGTTTGCCATCCAGACTTAAAATAACACTCGCGCGTATGCACACTTTTGAACATGCTTGTGCGACACACACACACACACTCCCTGCTCTAAGCAGCTGCAGATGCCTCTACTTGAATACCCTGTGTGATTTACAGTCTGTGTGTTGTGTGAGCAGAGCGCTCAGCATGTCACGCCTCTGAACATCACTTTCAGGGGAATGTGTTAGGACTGGATTTGGAGGTGTTAAAAATGTCTGTTCATTTTGCCACGGTTTCTCCCCCTCTCTGAGCTCAAACAGACAAATTGTGTGTTTTGGGCTCATGGAAGAGCAGCTTAGACTAGTGGCTCAATCCTGGAACCTTTTTTGTACTGAGGCCCAGATACCAGGACAACGCCTTATAACCTGGCAATCCTCACCCAGCCCAATGTCTGGATCTCTGTCCCTCCCTGTCGGAGCTGAGCGCCAGTCGCCTGGCTGCTCTGCTCTGTTCTGTTCTGCTGGCTTTGCTGGCGGGGTGTCTTTGAGCTGTCACTCTCCCCTGACTTCACAGAGCTGAAGAGAGATGGGATCGCTCTCAGATCTGCTGTTTCTGAAGCGACTGAGGGAGGGAGGGGGCTAGTTTGGAGATGGGAGGCTGGGGAGGGAGGTGTTTTCAGAGGACTGTTTTAAAGCAAACTCCATCCGCACAGTTCAAGGGCATCTCTGCCTGTTGGAGATTGTGTCTGTGTAAGATTGAGGCAGCAGAGGGGGTAGTTTTATATTTGAGATCAGAGAACAGCAAGATTGTTACATCTTAGAATGGTTCTCCCTCTTGTCAGTGGCAGACAGACTGAACACTGTCTGAATGAACCAGGCAATTTAAAGCCCTATACCAAAGTTTCCCATACTCATCCTCTGGACCCGAAGGGGTGCACTTTTTGGTTTTTGCCCTAGCACTATACAGCTGATTCAAATGATCAAAACTTGTAGATTTGAAGCACCTGTGTAGTGCTAAGGAAAAAAACAAGAGTTTGGGAAACCCTGCCCTAGACTGAGCAGACTTTATCCAGCTATAATATGTGCATATTTGTTCTCTCAGAGTTTAGACACAATTTGGGCTGCTACTTTCTCTCCAGATGGTAATTGCAGAGAGGGTTTAAAGGAGCATGACTACTGGTGTGTACCTGTTAGCCAGGCCTGCCCAAGTCTGAGCTTTGAGGTTTTGTGTAGCCTATATCCTGGTTTGACCCTCCTGTTATTCTCTGTGGCCTGTAGGTGTCCTGCACTTCCACCCTGATAACATCTGCAGTGATGAGCGGGACAAGGTGAGTATATTTACCTCTCCCTGTTGAACCAGCACAGCAGGAGGAATGCTATAGCCTTATTTAACACCATGCTGTCTTTCTACTCCCTTATCTCTTTCTGTGGCTGTCTGTCTCATCTATAGATGGAGGACAGTCCTAGCCCCAAGCGACAGCGTCTTTCCCAGCAGTCTATGTTAGATCTAAGCTCTGCCCCTCCCTCCGCCCCATCCTCTCCCATTCGTCCCTGGGAGCTACCCCACACCCCCACTACCTGGACCACACCCCCACCCAGTCGCAGGCCACACCCCCACTACCTGCCAGAGCGATGCCACACTCCTGTTCGTAACCGCCGCAGGTGTGTGTGTCAATGTTTCAATGAGTCTGCATCAGTGTGTAGTCATTCTTCCTTGGGGCATTATCTGTTGTGATAGGATGAGGATGTTTTGTATAAATTATGATGTAATAATGTCAAGCGTCCTCTCTCCCCAGTCCTCCAATGAGACGCCAGCGTGGCCGCCGTGACCGTCTCACCTCCCACCCTCATCACAACTCTCACCCCCAACATCATCATCACCACTATCACCACCATCACCACAACCCGCACCATCATTCTCACCCCCACCACGGCCTCTCATCAGGGCCTCAGGATGAGAACTACCGCCACCCTGTCCCCCCTCAGAGTTACCCCTACAACCAGCAACCCCCCCGGGGGCCAGAGGAGCGCCCCTACCACCCCCCCAACCTATCCCCACGCCCCCTCCACCACCCTCCTAACCTGTCCCCCAGGCTGATGCACCCTGCCGCCCACCCCCAGCACCCCCCTCAGCAGCAGAGCAGTGTGGTGCTGGACCTCCATGACCAGGTCAGTGGGGAAACAAGAAGCCATTTTGTTTGTGTAGTTGTCAATAAAACATTATTGAATTTGATTAGAGGCGTCTTTATCCTTTCATGTGGGCGTTCACGTAACGTGGTGGTTTGAAATCTGACCTTTTGACTTCCATTTCCAGGGTTCTTCTCAGGTGTCGTACCCGGTCTCTCCCCCTGGCGCCCCCCCTGGCCTGTCCCCCCGCTCTGCCCCCCCACAGCTCCCAGCATGCTCAGTGGTGTTCAGTGGGCAGCACTATCCTGTCTGCAGTGTTCCTCCATCGGTGAGTTCAGCTAGCCTGTCTGTCTGTATTTGTCTGATACAGTTTGCACGGTATGCCTACTTCATATGGGTCTAATTCCCTCCCTGTTTTCCATCAGTGTGTACGTTCATGTGTACATAATGCATCATTATCTGTCATCTATATTGTAATAGAATAATGTATTTTGAATGTCTCGGTCTCAGGTTCTGCAGACATGCTCTGTGCAACACCTGCCCATGCCCTACCCGTTCCCCTCCCTGCTGTCCAGTGACCCCACCTTTCTCCTGCCCCCTCCCCACCTGTCCCACCACCCCCCTCACCTCCCCCACCATCCCCCTCACCTCCCCCAGCCTGGACAGTTTGGACCCTACCCCACACAGCAGGCCAGATCGGTGAGTGGCATTAGCAATTTGAACCTCCATTAGCGACTTAAAGCAGTATTTTAGTTAGTTAAATGACTAACTACAACTTCAATTACTATTTGGGTAGCTCTACTTGCTCTTATGTAATCAAAAAGCCCCCTGCCTTATCTCTGTTTCTCCCTCCTAGCCGTTACAGAGGATAGAGAATGACGTGGAGCTGTTGGGGGAACACCTGTCCTTAGGGGCGGGTCTCCACTACCCCCCCGCAGCCCACCCCGGCCTGCCCCCCCACTCCACACAGCTCCACTTCCTTTCCCATGATCCTCTTCCACAGGAGTTCTTTGGAGTGGTGAGTGTCTCTCTCTCTGCCATTCTCCTCAAACCACCGTTATCACACATCACGGTGATGGTTGCATCATTATCTTTTAAGCCATTTTAAAAGCCTATGTTGGCTTTATTTTAAAATCTGACGTTGATGATTCCACATCTCTTCTCTCAGTCGTATCCCAGCTTCATGCCAAGACGGATCCCAGGACGACGCTACCGCTCCCAGCAGCCACTGCCACCCTCGCCTTACCACCCCAGTTTCCTGCCTTACTTCCTGTAAGTCCACCTTCCGCTTCTAGCTCAACATCATGGGAGTTAGTTTAGAGAATCTGGAGACGCTGCCATATTGTGTGGAAGAAACCTACTCTTGTGGCACAGCATATTTGTGTAAATACTGTTGAGCTTTCATGTACAGCATGTATCTGCCACACTCCTCAGTTCTAATGAGCTGTGTAGGCACACAGTGTCTGTAGGTAAGTGCGTTTCTCTCCCTCTGTCAGCTCCATGCTGCCAGTCCAGCCAACAGGCCCTGCCATCAGCCTGGAGCTAGACGTAGATGACGGAGAGGTGGAGAACTATGAGGCCCTTCTCAACCTGGCTGAGCGTCTGGGAGAGGCCAAACTCAGAGGACTGACCAAGGGAGACATTGAACAGCTGCCTTCTTATAGGTTCAACCCCAACAACCACCAATCAGAACAGACGCTGTGAGTACTTCCCATATCAGAACTGAGTATGAGGACATTATCCTCCGCACTTACCAATCGGAGCATACAGTTGGTGTTGCCGTTTCTGTGGTAATAACCTTGTACTGTTGAATTGCAGGTGTGTGGTGTGTATGAGTGACTTTGAGTCTCGTCAGCTGCTGCGAGTTCTACCCTGCAGTCATGAGTTCCATGGAAAGTGTGTGGACAAGTGGCTCAGGGTGAGTTTCTCTCGCTCCAGTATTTTACAATTCAGGATCAACTAGTTGGCAAACATACTTTCCTAGATGCTGTGAAACGTCTTCATACTTAGTTCCCTCGAAAACCTGGAGTTGTTTCCCTGTAATGATCAAGTCCTCCCTGCAGGTTAACTGACATTGTCACTCTCCCTCCCTCTGGTTGCCTCTCTCCAGGCTAACAGGACGTGTCCCATCTGTAGGGCTGATGCCTCAGAGGTCCAGCGAGACTCGGAGTGACCAGCAGGGGGAGGAAACCACGCTGACAGTTGTAGCACTGCCCTCCATCTCTCCTTTAGCGCTCTTGCCCTTCTTTCCTCTCTTTATACTCAAACTCAATTCCCACTGGTCCAGCACACACCCATTGCATCTCTAGCTCGGTGTGTGTGTGCGAGCGCAAGTGTCTATCTGTATGATTCCTGGCATTGGTATGTACCAGCGTTGAGTGTGTGTGTGTGTGTATGATACTGTGTTTTAGTGTCTCTGTGTGTGTGAGGTATGTGTGTGTTTAGACTTGGGTGTCCACACGGCCCTCTCCATGTAGTTGACACTTAAAGGTCCATGCCACTGCGCTTCCTCTCTGTAGAACTAGTTTTTGTTTAGTTTCTCTGCCTGGCTGTTTACCTCATCATTCCTGTTGCTCCTTGTTACCACGACAACGCGCTTCACCATATTCCTCTGAAGTTTCTCTTATTCTATTTCTCTTTATTTTTGTTCCTTATTAAATATGATCAGTTTGTCTGACTGCAGTGGCACGTGGTATATATACTGTATAAATATATGAATATCTGTATACCAAATAAAAGGCTTGATATTAACTTTTTAAAAATCACATTTTGTACAGGATTGTTTTTGTATTATGAGCTGTGGTGCAGTTAGGTTTGATTGCTCAGTTGATTTGTGTTCTGGATGTGTTAGACTTTAGGTGGTGGTTCGTTAATAAAATACATTACACACACTGATCTGTCTGCTGTCTGTTTCATGTCGAGGAAACACACCAGAGTATAGGACGCCCACCCTCGGGCAATCCTATCACCTCTCCACAGAACATGGTCCATCAATTTCCTGTCGCTTCTACATGTGTTCGTTGACACCCGGCAGGTGATTGCTAGCGCGCCGCGGCCACCTGCTGCTTTCAGCCGTTAGTCTTTCCGGTGTGTTTCTTCTCAAACGGTGCCTGGCTTTGTTTTATTTGGACTTTAAACTGTAATACCTGCAAACTGCCATGGGGTGGTGTCACAGTTCTTTCTAAGGCATGGTGATTTATTTTAGAGAGGGAGGAATGGGTCTCCATGTTCCAAAGAGGCTTCCTCTCCTTATCCTCATAAGGTTCACTCCTGGGTATAGATGGAAGCTAGAAGGGTGCGTTTTACACAGACAGAACAATTCTGATCTTTTGCCCAATTATTGGTCTTTTGACCAATCCGATGTGTTCTTTTGCCATTTGGGCAAAAAGATTACAATTGGGCTCCCAGTGTAAACGCAGGCTATAATGATCAGATTACCTAACCATCCAGTTCTTTCAGATTGTTTAAGGGTAGAGATTAGGGTTTGGTTAAGGACTAGGCGCTAGATCAAAATAATAAAATGAGTCCCAAAAGATAAGAATGAACAGGTTCTACAAGGCAGCATATGTGTTCAACACTTTAACCAACACATTTGTACACAGTCTGGCCTATGAGATATGCAATGATCAACTTGTATTAACCCTGGCCGGTGACCCACTTACACTAGTCTACTCTGTGACCCCATAATGAGCATAGACATAGTCGTGCGTCTGGCTTGTTAGTTGCCTAGTGCACGGCTGTTAGCTACATCACATGGAGGGGGTTGTCTGTTCATGGTGAGCCTCTCACCAAGCAATGTGCCCTGCATAATGTAACCATACAGGATTACTCCCACATTTGTCAGCTTTTACTCTTGCTTCCTCTCATTTTGTTTTACTATCCTTTCTTCGTATCGCATTTGATGATTCATGATCACTCACCAGCTAAAGAGAGGTTATTATTCCAAGTTGAATGCCCTGGCTCTAAGTAGCCTGATGCATGGAGAGTGAATGAGATCCGTTTAGCATATTGTCCATTCACGCCGCACTGGTGCGTTGGGCCTGTTGTGGAACAGAGCCTTCCTCTGAGACACCCTGACACTGATCCACACCTCAGTCACAGACACTATCAGGAGTCATCTGGTACCCCACTCACTCACAGATGCAGACGGATCTAAACCACATACACACTGGACACAGGAGACTGTGGCATTTGACTTGTGTGTGTGTCGTGGGATGTGCAGAAGGAGAAAGAGTGAGGGAGGGTAGAGAGGGAGGGAGTGGTAGGTAAAAGAGAGGTAGAGGATGGAGAGAAAAATAGTCAATGGTAACTGCAGGTTTATTTCTAAAAACAGAGAAATGCAACTCAGCTCTGAGCAGGAGCAAGTCTAAAGATGAATTAGCATTCTAGCAACTATCTTTCATTAACTTTCACCAATTATACAACGGTATAAGTAACGTTTTTTTACAAAACAGCAAAGGGAGAGAGAGAGTGTGTGACAGCACGAGAGACAAAAAGAGAGCGAATCCGAGTTCATGTTTAATTGAATCGGAGGCCTTTTGGCCCAACTTTGATGACTCAGAACAATAAGCAGAGGAGAGGCAACCCTTCCCACGTCCTTCACCCTAAATACCCTTCCATCCCTCATCCCTCCGCTGTGACCACCGCCCATCCCTACATCCTCCCGCCCAAACCATCCTCCACCCCTCGCAGAGTAATGAAATGGAAGAGATATGGGATTTCTGCCTAAACTGTCTCCAGTTAAAGCTGAATTAATTCACTGAGCACTGTTTCGCATTCTCCGTGTGTCTGTCTCTCAATTCATTTTGAATTTAAGGGGGCTTTATTGGCATGGGAAACATATGTTTACATTGCCAAAGCAAGTGAAATAGATAAACAAAAGTGAAATAAACAATAAATAATGAACAGTACACACTACACTCACAAAAGTTCCAAGAGAATAAAGACATGTTATGTCATGTTATGTCTATATACAGTGTTGCAATGATGTGCAGATAGTTAAAGTACAAAATGGAAAATAAACATAAATATGGGTTGTATTTACGATGGTGTTTGTTCTTCACTGGTTGCCCTTTTCTTGTGGCAACAGGTCACAAATCTTGCTGCTGTGATGGCACACTGGCATTTCACCCAATACATATGGGAGTTTATCAAATTTGTATTTGTTAAAAAATTCTTTGTGGGTATGTTTAATCTGAGGGAATTGTTAAAACGAGAGGCTGCCTGGAACTTTAATTTAAAGACCCTTGCTCCCTTCGGTCTCAACGTAGACTTTGATTTGAAGCCATTCTTGTGATTATTGTGATTTTTCTATTGTAAATGTTTGTAGGCTTATGTAGCCTAATTGTATCTATGATCGTACGCTATCCATTTATGTTATTTGTATGCTATTTTAATACATGAGAATTAACCAATGATATCAGGCCACACCCGGCCATGATTACAGACACCTGTGTGTCTTTTGACACTATATAAATGAGTCACCTCGCAGTGTTTGTCATTATACCCTGATGAAGACAGCTTGTCTGTCGAAACGTTGGACATAAATATTTTTGCGTCTGAACTGCTAGAGTTCTCCTTTATTTTATGAAGTGTTCCACTCCGCTAGCTAGCACCTCGCCTAAATAGGTGTGCGTTTCTTTCGCCTCTACACATAGAGAAATCAACATTAACTTGCGACATGCAGCTTCCAATTACCAATCCTACTCACAAGATTTTGGTTGTTTGGCTCTCCTCAAGCTGTTCGCTGATTTGCTGTATGTCCTCTAGCTGTTTCCTGATTGGTGGCATATCCTCATTGGCTGTAGGGGGGAAGGGAGCAGCAGAGTTGTGCTTATCTGAACAGAACGACCTCGTATTCCTCGCTTAGTCCCTCACACAAACACTTTTCCTGTTTTTCTGTCTATGTCATGTTCTGAGTGAATGAGTGTGTGTGCATCAGTGGAGGCTGCTGAGGGGAGGATGGCTCATAATAATGGCCAGAATGGAGTATCAAATACATTTTGGGGGGTTTTCATGTGTTTGATCCCATTCCATTTACTCCATTCCAGCCATTACACTCCATTTTAGCCATTATTATGAGCCGGCCTCCCCTCAGCAGCCTCCACTGGTGTGCATGCGTATGTGTTCAAGCTCGTGCGCGTGTGCAGCCGTCTTTCCCAAAGAATTTAAATGTTGATTAAAAGTAAATACTGTCACTGATGATGTCATGCTGGATTTATGGGCGTGATGCAAGTGGTATGATGTCACAGTACCCTTTAGGGCAGACCCTCTGGCACTGTTAGGGGGGCACTGAGGATGGCATCTCACTGAGTGGGTCTATGACTCATGGTTCATGTCACGCTAGACAAACGGATGTGTTCCTCCTTTCTCTCTCTATCCCTCTTCTATCCCTCTAACCTCTCTCCATTCAACTCTCTCCATCCTTCTCATTCCGTCTCCCTTCTTCTGTTTTATTTTTCTCCTTTATGCATCCTACTGCCTTACACACACACACACACACACACACACACACACACACACACACACACACACACACACACACACACACACACACACACACACACACACACAAGGGGTACATTTCTGCCTCTGTCTGCAGTGTCCCAGGTTGATAGGGTACAGGGATTCTCCATCCTGCCTCTTTAGAAAGTAGAGGAAGCGCCATGCTGATTGAAATGGTCCACCCACACAGACAGTGTGGGGAAGAAGGCGCAACAGCTCCTCTTCAACATCAGGAGGCTGAAGAAATTTGGCTTGTCACCTAAAACCCTCACAAACTTTTACAGATGCACAATTGAGAGCATCCTGTTGGCCTGTATCACCGCCTGGTACGGCAACTGCACCGCCCACAACCGCAGGGCTCTCCAGAGGGTAGTGCGGTCTGCACAACGCATCACCGGGGGCAAACTACCTCCCCTCCAGGACACCTACAGCACCCGATGTCACAGGAAGGCCAAAAAGATAATCAAAGACAACAACCACCCGAGCCACTGCCTGTTCACCCCGCTACCATCCAGAAAGCGAGGTCAGTACAAGTGCATCCTAACTGGGATCACACACACACACACACACACACACACACACACACACACACACACACACACACACACACACACACACACACACACACACACACACACAGGCAGTAGGATGCATATAGGAGAAAAATAAAACAGAAGAAGGGAGACGGAATGAAAAGGATGGAGAGAGTTGAATGGAGAGATGTAAGAGGGATGGAAGAGGGATAGAGAGAAAAAGGAGGAACACATCCGTTTGTCTAGCGTGACATGAACCATGAGTCATAGACCCATTCAGTGACATGCCATCCTCAGTGCCCCCCTAACAGTGCCAGAGGGTCTTCCCTAAAGGGTACTGTGACATCATCCCACTTGCATCACGCTCATAAATCCAGCATGACATCATCAGTGACAGTATTTACTTTGAATCAACATTTACATTCTTTGGGAAAGACGGCTGCACACGCAGCAGTTTCAGAGTTAACAGTATATCCCTCAGTGGGGCAGGTCTATGGGGTGCTTCATTCCCTGCCTGTCTTAGCTGGGTGTTCATCTCCCAGAGTGAGGAGTGTATGATGTGTGTGTGAGTTTGTGTCACTGTGAGTGTGTGTGTGTATCTCACAGTGTGTTTGGTTGTGTGTTATTTCAGGGGGATTTACCCCACTGGATGCTCTGTGACTGCTGTCCATGTCATCATGTTCTGAGCTGTCACAAGCCATCACTGTCACCCCCAGGACACGAGGTGAGTGTGTGTGTGTGTGAGTGTGTGTGTGTTTGTAGAGGGAGCAAGCAGGGAGCAAGAAAGGAGAAGCACAGGGGCTTACGGGAGAGGGAAAGTTGGGAGAAGTCTTTCAATTTGATGCATTTTGCTGCAGCAGAAGACAGCAAGGCAAATATAAAAAATATAGCGCATCACATGGTGCCTTCAGGGGCCTGTGGGGGCCTGTAGGGGACTGTGTGTTTTAGGTTGTATCCACATAACATTATTATGAATATTTTACCACAGGATAAGATGTCTCCATTCTCAGGCATGGTATGAATCCTGAACAAACCCAAAGTGTCTGGGTGAGATATTTGTGCCACCTCCACCTCCCCAGAATGAGAGAGAATACAGAGGTATGATACACCAGCTTCCCCCTGGGATCCACAATGGGCCCAGCTAGGCTTTTGTTTGTTCCTGTTTTGTTTTACCGCTTTGTCCCGCCCTTGTTTCAACACTTTAGTCTGTTACTTCTGTGCAAAACAGCAGTAAAATCCCTCTGATGACTGGATGAATGTGTATTTCTGGAGGATGATAACAGTCCTGGGATGGTTTTGTTTTCTCTCTCTCTCTCACTCTCTCTCATAATCCTATTCTCCTTTTGTATCGGTGTGCATTTCATGTTTTTGTGTGGGTGTGTGCGGTTTGTGATTTGTATTTTTTGTTATTCATCATGTGCGTTTTTGTGAGGATTCTGTATTGTGTGTGTTATTTGTGGCATCTTATCTGTACTCATTGCATACTGTGTTTAAGACTGTATAGAAGTGTATGTTATTATTTTGCAGTGTGTTTGTGTTGTCTGTGCCCTTTGCTTCGTGACACTTCCTCTGACAATGACTGATATGATTGGTCAGCCGGTGTTTTCCAAGGGAGGGTACAGAAGCCATGTTCTAAACTCATCCCACCCCTCTATGATCCTCTCTACTTCCCTCTTGCCCCCCCCCCCCCTCTGCACCCCTCTGTCCTCCTCTGCGCCCCCTCCCTCTCTCCACAGAGAGTAGAGACAGTTGGGCGACAGCTAGTCATCACAACTTTTCATCACTGTATTTCCTGTGACACAGTTGGCGAAAATGTGAATTGTATTTGTGTACGTGTGTGTGATAGGGCATTTTGCTAGCTTCCATCATAAGCTGTTATTCCTTGCCTCTGTAGCTGTAGGCTTACCTAAAAGATTTGAGGACAATAAAAAACTATGTAATATTTGGATTTATTGATATTATATTTGGAGGCTCCAGAGTATCTGTGATGCGAAATGTGTTTAGGTCCAGCTAAGGAGGCTGTTTGGCTTTCTGTAACACAATTGTAGTTGTATTAATATAGTCATCAATACAATGCTAAGAGTTTGCTGCACTTACTGTCAGGGTACAGAAGTTCAAGAGGCTATGCATTGGGGACAGGACAATACTTCACTACTGTGTGTTTTCCCTTTCCCTGTTCACTGTAGTACACATTACATTAACACACACACACACACACACACACACACACACACACA